>CAIGQQ010038283.1:2473111-2500920 GCA_903798035.1 Danio albolineatus
ATATATATACTACTGCAATTTATTGAAGTTCATGATAGTTAATACTTCAGTATGTTGTTGCATTCATTAACAGAAAGTTGTAAATACTACAATATACACAGTATAATACAATTTACTATAGTATGGTTAAAAACGGAATATTTAATATAACATACAATTACAACTTGTTACTACTTTCATCTGGGTTAAATTCACCTAAATCATTTTTTAATCGTACCTTTAGAACCTTATAACATCACCAAAAGCAGCATTGAAGCAGTCTCCTTTCAGTCACTCCACCTCTTCACGGAGATTGTCAGCCTGATGTGGTGCATTAATCAACTGCTGTGGGTTCTGGAACTGAACAATAAGGATGTTCCAGATGCTCGGCATCCACTGACACGGGATCCTTATCAATATAAGTGTAAATCTCCCTTTTTTGCCATGCTCTGATGGGTTTAGGTTTCGCCACTATTAGATTTCATAGTATAACGCGCTATGCGGAAGTTAGGACCCTGTCTAATATTCTACCGGAAACACGTCAGCAGAGTTCATGCATAGAGTCAATTGACCTGTTTTCCTCATTTTGAGTTCCTTTTACTTTATTTTACTTTCTCATTCTTGACCACATTTGATGATGATTGATGATCACAGCGAGCTGAACAGATCTTTTTAATCCTTGTTGCTTTGCGATCGTCCTGTTTTGTCGCTATGATTATAATGACAGTCACCAAACATTATTGAGCATGTCTGGGGTAAGATGAGGGAGGAGGCATTGAAGATGAATCCAAAAAATCTTGATGAACTCTGGGAGTCCTGCAAGAACACTTTCACTGCCATTCTAGATGACTTTATTAAAAAGTTATTTAAGTCATTGCAGAGATGTATGGATGCAGTCCTTCAAGCTCATGGGAGTCATACACAATATTGATTCTTTTTCCACTGCAAGATGATTTTATATTCTATACTGTACATTATTTCTGTAAAGTGACAAGACTTTTGGCTAAGCAAAGTCAGACCTTACTGTCCTAATTAAATAATTGAAATTCAAGACATGATCATATTTTATTTTGGTAAAATAAGTGTAATCTAGAGGCCTTTGCCTTTCATATAAGACACTTCTGATACCAAATGATCAACAAGAAGTCAAGTTATTATTAGTTGTTTCTAAAACTAGGATAGGCAACAAGACTTTTGTCAGGTATTGTTCATTGACAATAAAAATTATTTGGATTCTGATATTAAAATATATTATGTAATATGTATTTAAAATTAGATGTTGTTGCAGTTTGGATTGCATAATCACAGCTTAAATTATCTTCATAAATTATAATACACTTCTAGTAATACACTAGTAAAGTATTCACAAGTATTGTAATTATAAAAACAAAATTTAAAGAAAATCTAAATATACTGCTCCTACAGTCACCAGAACTGAGCAATCTGCCTTAAATGTGCTATGTGGGGGATTATGTCCCTGGACTAGCATGGAAATGAGGTGTTTTGATGAAGACCCTGTGCCATGTGACAGACGTTTACATTATTATTCTCATCTTTGTTATTATAAGACTTAGTTCGCAATTTGTTCAGCTTTGATTCTGCTTAGCAAATGACATCTGCCTCTCATAAATAGTAGGACTTAGTGGTGCTGTGTAACAGAGAACACTCTTCGTGATCTTTCTATACATACAAAACACTGCAGAATGTTTCACAGTTGAGCTCCAAAAAAGGAAAAGCTGACAAATTCTCAGCTGGACATTGAAGTCAGTTTGTCTTGTCTGAGTCGTTTTCTGCATGATAGCTGAAGTGACATCATTACTTCACGGGGACAGTGTCTACATACTGTAAGACCTGATAAAGTGTGTATAGCGGCTAGTTCTGGATCAGGTTGATCTGACAGGTGCAGCTGCAGACAGGACAGTGGCTCCTCGTCCGTCCTGTCATGTGTACTGACTGTCAACACAGCAGGGTCTCCACTGTATTTGAGGATGCAGAGGTTATCAGACACGCTCTCTGCATTCTCGTGATAACATTCACAGTGTCATGGATTTGTTTTTGCCACCTGAATCTTTGCTTGGTGAGTCTGGTAGTAAGAAGAGAAACAGAACAAGAAATACATCAATAATTATAATACAATTATAATAAAAGCTAAAATAAATAAATAAATAAATAAAAGTGCAGAGAAAATTTTCCTGTCAGATTTAGTTTATGGAAGAAAACAACTGCATTACTGAATTGATTACTGAATATAAAGTAAAATAAATAAATAAATAAATAATATATATATATATATATATATATAATAATAATTATAAATAAATAAATAAATATATACATATATAGATTTCTAAAAATATATGTTTTAATTTTAATGGCAAAGCTGATTTTTGTTAACTGAAATCTTTTTGAAATCTTTTTAAAATGCATATTTGGTGCTAAAAACCTTTCATCCCTTTTTTAAAATAGCTTAAAAGGTTAATTCAGCATTTATTTATTTACAAAACTATCATATTATGTAGAAACATTAGGACTATTATTGCTATCAATGTTGTAAACGGCTCTGATTGTTTAACTTTTTTGTTTTGTTTTCTGGAAGTGAGTGCTTTTTAGGAACTCTTGACTGTTTTATAATATTGACAATAGGGCTGCAAAATATATCGTTTTAGCATCGTTATTGCAATGTGTGAATCCAAAATAGTCACATCGCAGGACGTGATTCAGAATTATAGTTGACCAGGTAGAAAAGATAATTTTTTTTTAAGAGTCATTTCAGTTTAAAGTGAAAGTTTTTCATTTGCGTGTGTTCTTATGGCCTGTGACTGTGTAAACATTCTAAGCGAGTTTAAAGCATCAGGCCACAAGAAATTACATTTGTAGCTTTAACAAAGAATTATTGTATTTATTCATTTAGACAATGTGGGCTATGGAGCTTTTTTATTATTATTTTATTTCTGTACCTAAATACTGTTAGCCTCCTTCATTTGTACATTTGTTCTACTGTGTTTATCTATGCTTGTAATTTGTTTATTATATTTTATGCAGATTTGCTCACCTACAAAATCACCCAAAGCAATCTAAAATGATTAATTCTTTCCAAAACAGAACTATTCAGGTTATGTTGTGAAATATTGCAATATAAATCCTAGAAATTCAAAATATCGCATTGTAAGTTTTTTTTTTTCCCAAGTGATTCAATGCAACTCATTTTCATTTCAATTTTGGTTCATTTAGTCAGAAATGACCAAAACAATTATCTCATCAAAAACCTGCACAATTTAAGGAGTGATGAACATGCGTATTAATAATGTTCGTAGCACACAATGAGACGGACGTATTAAGTGCGAAAGTGTGATTCTTGGATTGTAGAGTCTGCAATTGGTCTGGTTGTTTCTCAGGAAGTGATAGTGCTTTATCTGATGTTCTGGAGACCTCTATCAGACCTCTGTCCACAGCGGCTCTTTAGCAGCTCTCCTATTTTTACTGCATTTAAGTGGTTCATCTTTAGAAGCTCATCAGTGGCCACCACAGGTTATTTTGCTCAATGTAAATGGCCTCTTCTTTGTTTCCTATTTCTTTTTTGTAGAAAAGAACTCAAATGCTGTATTAAATTCATGGAGGAAGTTTAATTTGATGCCTACATGAGATTCCGCAGACCTCTTAATCAGACGGCGAGTCAGCACTTCCCATCCAAATGAAGTAAACCACAGAATTGGTTTTCTCATTGATTTCCTGGAATGTGTGTGTGCACTCATAAATGCCCACACACAGTCAGACAGTTATCTGCTGTTACGTTCCAACTGTGTTTTCCTGAAAAGCTCTAACATAATTTAAATGTGACTGAACTGGCAGTCCAAAATGTATTTGTGGATATTATTGTATGTGGCAGCACATACATTAGTGTAATGTATATTAGTGTAATAATGGCAGCACGGTGGCTCAGTGGTTAGCACTGCCACCTCACAGCAAAAAGGTCGCTGGTTTGAGTCCCGGCCGAGTCAGTTGGCATTTCTGTGTGGAGTTTGCATGTTCTCCCCGTGTTGGCGTGGGTTTCCTCCGGGTGCTCTGGTTTCCCCCACAAGTCCAAACAAATGGGCTATAGGTGAATTGAATAAGCTAAGTGCATGTGTGTAAATGAGTGAATGAATGTTTCCCAGTACTGGGTTGCAGCTGGACGGGTATCCAATGTGTAAAAACATATGCTGGATAAGTTGGCGGTTCATTCTGCTTTGGCGAATCTTGATGGATAAAGGGACTAAGCCGAAGGAAAATAATGAATGATAATAATAATAATAATAATAATAATAATAATAATAATAATAATAATAATAATAATAATAATAATAATAATGATAAAAGTAACAAATCTCAGGTGCTCAACACAAGCAGACTAGAAATATTCACTGATGTCCACTGTCTGTGGTTGTTCTTTAAAAACATAAGGATAGTATAATAAAACAATAATAAAAAGAGTAAAGGGTATATTTTAATCATCTTGTCATATATCATATACATAATTTTTGTTGCACCTCTGTGCAAAATAAAGACAACAAAATATTATTACAGTATATATTAATATATTAATATTTAATAATTAATATTTATATATAATTTAATAATTAATATATTTAATATACTTGTAATTACTTTTGGTCGTTCATTCTTTTTGTCATTTATTTATTTGTTGATTTATTTAACTGTCTTCTATCAATATGATGTTGATTGAAACCGGTGCAAATTTATAGTAAGTGGTGAAGATTGTTTTTTTGTGTGTTTTTGTTGTTTCCTGTGTTTCCTTCCTGTGTTCAGTGTCTTGTTCCCTTTGTCCATCTGGCTAGTTTATTCCCGTTTGCTTAGCTGATTATGTTCACCTGTGCATAGTTTAGTTCCTCATTTAGACATGTGTTAAGCTTCAGTTTGGTTCTTCCTTTTGTCTTGTAACTCATACACTAATTCTTTCCTTGTGGAATTTACTGCTTTGCTTTTGTTAATAAAGCATAAAGTAAATTCAATTGAATTTATGTGTATTTCTATAGCCCTTTTACAATGTAGATCAAGTCAAAGCAGCTTACTATAGAAGTTCTAGTAAATTGAAACTGTGTCAGTCCAGTTTTCAGAGGTTAAGTTCAGTTAAGTTCAATTAAGTGTGGTTTAAATTTTACTGCTGAAAGTCCAAACACTGACGAGCAAATCCATCGATGCGCAGCTCCACAAGTCCCAAGCAAGCCAGTGGCGACAGCAGCGAGGAACAAACTTCACAAATTGATGAAAGAGAAGAAAAACGACCTTTTCTCTTCTGGCCAAACTTCTTGTGCAGAGCTTCAGTCTATGCGCCGGAGGCTGAAGGATGCTGGACGTCCATCGTGGAGTAATCACAATAGGTTATATGCACACATACTTTTAATTTTCAGTTAATCAGCAAAGTGCTTCTGGTCAATTGTCATGCCATTACAAAATCACAGCGTTTAAGGTCTGATTTCTTTAAAAATCTGAGATCAAAGTCTCAGGCTGGACAAGAAAAACTAAAATAAAATCCAGCGTTATTTCTTAGGGGTTTTCACATTTATTGCAATAGGGCAGTGGAGATTTAACAGACAGGAAAGTATGGAAGCAGCAATAATGGAAGGATCAGCATCTCGTTTTACGCTTGAGCAACTAAATGAATGCTTAAGTCAATTTAATTAACAGATTATATTTTAATTACATTATAACATTTAGTGCAGAAAAAGGAAACGTATGGAATTGAAAATAGTCACAGTAATCTTCCACTGGAATATGTATGAAATACACGTGCTCTGCATACAGCCTATTAGAAGCCTTTGCTTTGTTTAAAGTAAGGCCCATTCCCAGTTCTATTTTCACCCCTTCCCTTTGTCCCTTGAAAGAAAAGGGCTTAAAAATGTACCCCTAAGAAATGGCAGCCTGATCTCACGAGAAAATTTAAGTATTTTACGTTTTGGCAGTTTAGTGGCTAATTCGTACAAATTCGTACGAGTTCAGTCGTACGAAAATGTTCGATTTAAAACAGGAGGCGTAGCACCAAACCCCACCCCTAAACACAACCGTCATTGGTTGATGAGCAAATCGTACTGAATTGTATGAATTACATTGTTTGAATTCATACGAATTAGCCACTTTTTAAAAAGTTACGAATTACCCGTGAGATAGCGTTGAAAAGTGGAGCACCACTACAACATCCATGCACATCATACCTGTATGTCATTGCTGTAGTTATTCCAGTTGCATAATTTGTATTTATCTTCAGGAAATCACAGAAGGCAATGGTATCATGTTAACATAACAATATAATGTGGCAATAAGCTCGTAACTGTACTGTGCATTTACAGTGGCCATTTTCATCACGAAAACAACATTAACATTATACCAGACACTGCAAAAAGCTAATTCCCAGCCACTAGTCTTTTCTGGCAGGGTATTCGAGTGTCATCGAGGGACAGATGTGAAAGTATGTTGTGGAATTACTATAAAGGAGTTACTATTGTGAATTATAGATGGCGAAATCGCTTGTTAAAATTTTTGATTGTTTGTTTAAATGACCATAAAGGACGGACACCGTTATGTATGCATTAAAACATGCTTGTGTGTTGTATAAGATTTTGAAAAATGCCAACAATTTTTTTTTTTAAATGTGCATCTCATGACTCGTGTATGCAGCCATGCTGCCAGTGTAGATGGTGTAGTCTGGGAAATTTTTATACCCCTTTGGTTTCTGGTGTGGTGCTGAAAAATCTCCATTTCAGGGGCTATCTAGCCCTTCCTCTTACCCCTACACCTTTACGCTATAGAAAATTGGGAGAAGGGTAAGGTTAGGGGATTAGAGCTAAATCTCTTCTCTTACCTGCATGCACTGTGAAAAATTGATTGAAATATATTGTCATAATAACATTAACAATTACAAATATGAAAATTCCTTACATATGCTACAGAAAAAAAAGCATCTTGTTTAGATTTATGCATTTATGCACGTCTTAATGATTCAAACCCCACCAACAGTTCCGTCATTTGGGTTCATTTCTCTCAGCTTTTCATCACTGGATAATTTCTTTCAGTTTTCCCAATGGCGAACCACCTTATAAATCATTTAGACGCAGCATTTTCCATGGATGCTGACAGACCAGATTGATGCAAGTTACTTGTCATTATCTCTTGGAATTGCGAAACTGATGCTTGACTTGCTGCCAGATCAGAATCATTTCTTCCCTCAGTGCCACTGATGTCATGTTGTAACATTTGTGAAACATGTTGAGGCCACTGGCAGTCACAGGGAAGGACTCAAGATATTACTACATCCAAAATTCTGCAGAACTCCAGTTTTAGTTTATCCTTGAGCCTGCAGATCAATAACGTAGAAGCAAAATACTCCAATAGCAAAGTCATTATCACAATATCTTTACAACTTTTAACTTCGGTTAGCGCATTCAACACAGGCTCATAGCAAATATATGCTTCAGCCTACACTTTACAACTACCGAAATGTATTTAAACATATGTTTAACTGTAGTTTTTATCTAATTTTCACACTATTGATATTCACAGGGACATATTATCAATGATTGGTCAAAACCAAATACCTCAAAACAACTTAACAGTGACTATTATTCGTAATGAAATACTTTTTTGCTCACATACTGTTTCTATTTCCATATGGACAACTTTTCAAGCATGGTCAGTTTGGCCTTTAGCTCACTTTGTTCAGTGTTTAACTTGTGACTCAGAGCACTCAGGTTCGAGTCTGGTGAAGCACGCTACCACAAGAGATAAGCAATGTAAAATCAAGGTACAACTACATGCTGTGGTGCAGCTCTCCCATATGTTTGCCATTGGAAGGCTGTTGGTTTGGTTTAAGGAAGAGTTGAGGACAGTGTTTCAGTAGGTGATCACATGAGAAGCGCCGCCTTCTCATTGGACATGCACAAGAAGGAAATGTATCTGAAAGATACCCTAAGTAACATATTTCACATTCACAACAAAAACAACCTCTAGTAGATTTGGGCTCTGAAATGTGCAATGAAACATACCTGAAGCACCATATTTTACATACATATACAAGGGCATAAACAATCATCGGCCACTTTATTAGGTATTTTACTAGTAACGTGTTGGACCCCCTTTTGCCTTTAGAACTCCCTTAATCCTGGAAATATTCCTCAGAGATTTTGGTCCATATTGACATGAAATCATCACAGTTGCTGCAGATTTGTCAGCTGGACATCTATGATGCGAATCTCCCGTTCCACCACACCCCAAAGGCGCTCTATTGGATTGAGTCTGGTGACTGTGGAGGCCATTTGAGTACAGTGAACTCATTGTCATGTTCAAGAAACCAGTCTGAGATGATTCGCCCATTATGACATGCCATGTTATCCTGCTGGAAGTAGCCATCAGAAGATGGGTACACTGTGGTGATAAAGGGATGGGCCTGGTCAGCAACAATACTCAGGCTGTGGCATTGACACAATGCTTAAATGGTTCTAACGGGCCCAAAGTGTGCCAAGAAAATATCCCTCACACCATTACCCCACCACCACCAGCCTGAACCATTGATACAAGGCAAGATGGATCTATGCTTTCATGTTGTTGACGCAAAATTGTGACTCTACCATCCAAATGTTGCAGCAGAAATCAGACTCATCAGACAAGGCAATGTTTTTCCAATCTTCTATTGTCCAATTTTGGTGAGTCTGTGCGAATTGTTTCCTGTTATTAGCTGATAGGAGTGGCACTCGGTGTGGTCTTCTGCTGTTGTAGCCCATCCACTTCAAGGTTGGACATGTTGTGCGTTCAGACATGCACTTCTATATACCTCGGTTGTAACGAGTGGTCAATTGAGTTACTGTTGCCTTTCTTTCAGCTGGAACCAGTCTGGCCATTCCGACCTCTGGCATCAAGAAGGCATTTGTGCCAACAGAACTGCTTGTCACTAAATATTTTTTCTATTCTCTCTGTAAATTACATTATCTGTCATCTCTATTCTATAAAGTATCTATCAGGTATTTTAATTATGTTAATGACATAAAACTGTGACAAACTGTAAAATGGAAGCTAAATTAAATAAGCATATGTGTATCAGAATTTGCATTTGATGTATACAGTAGGTCTATATACAAAAAATGTAAATGTCTGTTTTTGCTACATTTCAAAGTATATGTTGCATATATGACATTTGTTTTATATAAATATTACATACAACTTGTATGTCATGTAATTTGCATATCTTTCCATGTATCAGATTTCTTTAAGGGAGTAAAGCCTCTGAATGTCTTTCTCCTATCTTTGTCAAACCACAGCTTTACTTGAGTGGAACATGTAGAGAATGTGAGTTAATTATACAGCTGAATGACTGCTCATAAGTGCTAACTGTGCTCTGTATCATTAAGCGGCTACTCATCAGAGAAACACCTTGAGTTAGTGACTGACGTGATGTTTAACCTGAGCAGTGTTCTCACCTTCATAAATCACTCTCAGTGAATGAGCTCTCAAGATCCGCTCACTGTGGAGTGGGCATTTGGTAGAGCTTAAACTCAAAAGCATCAGACTTTACTGACTGTTTTATTCGGCCATGTATGGTAGTCTCTGGTTTATTGAAACCTTTCCATGAACTGATGTGAATTTTTGTGAAATGAGCAAAAGCAGCGCAGGAATCCAAATTGCGTCTGCTGCATTGTATACTGTATGGAGGGAATACAGGAAATTCTTTGCTAATTTTGTTTCAGTTCTGAGCTATTTCTATACAAGGGTGGTTGTCTGAGTTCAGTGCTGTATTTCATTTTCTCTTACTGAAGGTGAGACGTAAGCTCTTGTTCCACTAACACTTTCTGAGAGTGACCTTTGTTCTCTCTTATCTATTGAATTTATCTTAAAGGAGAGATCAGGACAACCATGTATGAGATTTAAACACATTCAATCATTTTCTTTTCGGCCTTGTCCCTTTATTAATCCGGGGTCGCCACAGCGGAATGAACTGCCAGATTTAAACACAACTGAAAAAATATTGGGGCCATAACAACTCCTGAAGCTCCATGAAAAAACTAGAAAATTATCTGTTTTCCTGGATTTGTGTTTAATAGTTATGTGTTTGAGTAAAATATAACCTACTGATGACATTTCTTCCAAATCAATGCATCTGAAAGCTTTTTTTTCTGAAATTCAAAGATAGAAAGGTACATCCAAATCCAAATTTTGCTTCACTTGCTGTCTACAGTAACCCACATCATTATGCATTGCATTTCTGACAGTTTTCCCACTTTTGATGGCATTTCTAGCAGGAGGTACTATTGTATTAAGCAAATTTCCCCTTAGTTATCACAAACGTTTTGTTTTGTTGTAGATGTACATGATTATATCATTATGCTAACTCTGAAGTCTATTTGAAATACATTGTACGAAATGCACAAACACTGCCTTCAGAGTCAAAAGCTGATTAGGCAGCTTTCAGATGCAGCCAATACAGTATATGTTGGAATGACCCAGATTTTCAATCTCGACTAATAAGGAGATTTATTTGGTATGATGATTTCTCAACAACAAAAACAACAACAACAACAACAACAACAACAACAACAACAACAACAACAACATAACACCTTCATATTGAAACATCAGTAATATTGGTCCTGCACTGTTATATAACAAAAATCTGTATCCACTGGATCAAGATTATTTATTTAGAGTTCAACAAAACTGCCTTTTCTTTAATTATGCCTTCATTATGAAAGAGTGGCGGAGTGCTGTAATGCTAAAAACACTCTCCTATTTTATATATATATATATATATATATATATATATATATATATATATATATATATATATATATATATATATATAAAATAAATGTAAAAAAGCTGTTATGGTCTACTTTAAAGGGAACATGTACATGTGACTGAGTTTTTTCCTATCATGCTTGTGTAAAATCAATAAAGAGCTACATTTTGTTTGTTTTATGTTATCTGGTTTTAATGTGAAACACTATGTGCTGCCATTTTAGACAGGACTGCTTGAAAGAAGAGATCTCACATCTAAATGGAGCTACAGTATTCTGGTAAAAAAATAAAAATAAATTAAACTCATCCTTGACTTGTTCCAAACCAGTTTGTGTATTTATTTATTTATTTGTTTTTCTGTTGAACACAAAAGTAGATACAGTGGGTACGGAAAGAATTCAGAGCCCATTAAAGTTTTCACTCTTTGTTGTATTGCAGCCATTTGCTAAAATCATTGAAGTTCTTTTTTTTCCTAAATGTACACAGAGCATCCCATAATGACAGAAACACACAGAATTGTTGACATTTTTGCAGATTTATTAAAAAAGAAAAACTGAAATATCACACGGTCATAGGTATTCAGACCATTCGCTGTGACACTCATATATTTAACTAGATGCTGTCCCTTTTTTTTGATCATCCTTGAGATGGTTCAACGCCTTCATTTGAGCCAGCAAACCCTACTGATTGGACTAGATTAGGAAAGTAACACACCTGTCTATATAAGACCTTACAGCTCACAGTGTATGTCAAAGCAAATGAGAATCATGAGGTCACAATAACTACCTGAAGATCTCAGAGACAGAATTGTGGCAAGGCACAGATCTGGCCAAGATTACAAATACATTTCTGCTGCACGTAAGGTTCATAAAAGCACAGTGACCTCCATAACCAAAACTGGAAGATGCTTGAGACGACCAAAACCCTTTCTAGAGCTGGCCATCTGGCCAAACTGAACTATGAGGGGAGAAGAGCCTTGGTGAAAGAGGTAAAGAAGAACTCAATGATCACTGTGGTTGGGCTCAAGAGATGCAGTCGGGAGATGGGAGAAAGTTGTAGAAAGTCAACCATCACTGCAGCCCTCTACCAGTCAGAGCTTTATGGCAGAGTGGCCTGACACACGAAAGCCTGCATTGAGTTTGCTAAAAAAACACCCGAAGGACTCCAAGATGGTGAGAAATAAGATTCTCTGGTCTGATGAGACCAAGATAGAACTTCTTGGCCTTAATTTTACGCGGTATGTGTGGAGAAAACCAGGCGTTGCTCATCACCTGGCCCATACAGTCCCAACAGAAAAAGCAAGTTCAATGAATTTAGAAAATGGCAGCAATATGACAAAGAGTGACAAATTTAAGGAGGTCTGAATACTTTCTATACCCACTGTATATTAAAGAATGTTGGAAAAAAAATAACCTTTGACTTACATAGTATTTGTTTTCCTATATGGATGTCAATGGTTAGAGGCTTCCAACATTCTTCAATATATCTACTTTTGTATTAAACAGAAGAAAGTAACTCTGAATGATTGTAACAAGTCAAGGGTGTGTAAATGATTGAAAAACAACAATCTAATTTTGTGTAAACTGTCCTTTTTAAAACTGTTCTTAAACTTATACTGAGGGCTGTCAAGTCTGTAATGGAATTCTCAACCAGAATAATGTTTGGATAATTTTAGGATAAAGGTACCTACAGCGAGTGTTCTCCTGTGACACTGGCCTGGGAACAAAGTCTATTTCTCTTTTAGTGCCCTTAACGTAAGTGGCCATTTGTCCAAAATCATATACTTTGGTTTAAAACGGGCTGTAAGCAAAAGTGGGAGGAAACATCCCATTAGTGAAAACTGTTCACTCACACTGGCTTGGAAGAAACACACCAAGAGGGCTGTGCTGGAGCAGTGTACCTTATTAAGATGTTTTAATGTTTGTAAAGGTGCTAAACAATGAAAAACAATGAAGTAACATTAACAAGCTTAACATTTACATCATCTTTTAGATGTCACAGACCACGAAATATGGTCATCCCAAAATGCATCTATATGTATGAAGACCCAGTACAAAAGTGATGAATAATTTGAATGATTATTTAAATGATACAAATTGGTATTTTTTTGTTCATTCATTCATTTGTTTTATTAATTGTATTTGCTTATTTTTATGTTAATTATTTTTTGTGTTTATTTTTGAAGTCTAATTTTTGTAAATGAATCACAATCAAATTTTGGGTAATTTCTTATTGATATTCACTGAAAGAATATTCAGTCCAGATTGTTCTGTTTTGCTTTTATTGTTTGATTGATTGTTTGTATGTTTGATTTTTAGTTTGTTCTATGATTTATGAAAAATATTTTTTTTCTCTCCTTAGTGTTTTTGTTAATTTACACAATAATGGCATTTGGTTATATAAAACAACAAACCAATATATTTTGTTAAAGAGCAAATTGTATGTTTTGGTAAAAATAAAATAAAATAAAATAAAATAAAATAAAATAAAATAAAATAAAATAATATAATATAATATAATATAATATAATATAATATAATATAATATAATATAATATGGACTGAATATATGCAATCAAGCATTTTTGATAACTTTGAAGTGATTATTCGATACCTTGTGTTGTAATTCATTACAACATTGTGAAGGGGTTTTCGCCCACTTGCCTTTGAAGAATTGTTGTAATTTAACAACATTGGAAGGTTTTTGAGCATGAACCATCTTTTTAAGGTCATACCACAGCATCTCAATAGGATTTAGATCAGGACTTTGACTAGGCCACTGCAAAATCTTCATTTTGTTTTTCTTAAGCCATTCAGAAGTGGATTTGCTGGTGTGCTTTGGATCATTGTCCTGCTTCAGTAGTAGTCAATCTTTTGGTCTACTTCACTTTATCAGGCAGGTCCTATTTAAGTGATTTCTTCATTTTTATTGTGTAATATATCCTTAACATTTTGATAATGACATTGGATTTGTTCGAATTCAGATTTCAAATTTGGAAATAATAAAAAACAATATCTGTCACTTTATTTTGTTATTTTCATTTAGACATTCTGTTGACCACAAATGCATTTGCTACTTCATGTCAACTACAACTTAATAAGCCATTAAAATGTCTGCTTAATATCTAACACTCCTACTAAAATACATTTTGCTGATTGTTAAGTTACTTTGCAACTACATACCAACTTATTCTGCTAATCCCAACCTTAAGTTTTATGTGCTCTTTACATCAAAACTGTAACAAGAATTAGGATTATGCATACTTTGTAATATAAACATTTACTCAACTGTTTGCATTTAATTTCTACAAGCCACTGAGATTTATGTTATTCTAATTGTGAAAGTATATTTAGACGATTTCAATTGAGCCATAATATTGTCAGAGATGTTCTTTTGAAGAACCACTTCAGTCCCTCATTCCACGGTGGCAGCACATCATTTCTTTAATTTGGCTGCGCGTCTGTCATTATGAAGAGGTCATTTCACCTGGTGCAGATGTTGCTGTTACTAATGAGTAGGCAGGTTCATTTTATGAGGTTAAAGATGAGAATGTGGGGTCAGACTTCATCTAGAGAAGGGGAAAATCATCTGTTTCAATGTCACCTTGTCTTGTAGCGCAGGAGAAAGGTGGCCGTCTGGACAGGGAGTAATTCACTGCTCTAACTTTTAAAAGAAACATTAGCCAACACGTAGGAGCAAAAGTGCCAGCTGTCAGTAGCTATGTTTCCATCCACATTCCATTTTGGAATATCATATAAATAAAAGTGCTTTATGGAAACACCAAGATGAGCATACGTTTTGTAAAATCGCATAAAGCTTATATGCATAGCTGAGTAGGATACTTTTTTTATTCGATAAGAAAAAAATACACATAACTTATGTTGAAAACACATTTATTCAATAAATTCCACCATCTGCATCAAAAAGTCATGTGATTTTGTTTTATCAGATCATGTGATGACAAAAATTGGCAAGATAAAACACTTTGTAAAACATCTGAAAATATTGTTTCGGTCAGTCTAAAATCCAAAGTATGTTATCAAAGTATTACTGCATCTCTGAACTCATGAGCGTCTCACGCAACAAAAAGCCCACGTGTGTTCATGACGTTTCGGCTTCATCCTCTGAGGCACAAGTAATTTATTATAGAAGAAAAAAAAGTCCCACATTAGCTTCTCCTACCGCAGCAAGTTCCATTTTCTTTTCATATCTGCTGCCAGTTTATAAAGCAGTAGATATCTGGTATTTACGGTAAAGTGATGATTTTGTTCTCTTTGACTGGAGGGAAACTGCTCTATTGGCAAATGTTTTATGCGATATTCCAGTTTTGCACATGAGTTTAATTTGCATCTTTGGAAGTGTTTCTGTCCCACTGACTCTATGAGCACACACTCACTTTACATGCAGATCTACATTTACTTCTTCATATGTGAATTGTCACAAGACCTTGACGTCCAGAACCATATAGTCTGATCACTTAATAATATTTAGGATTTACTGGTTGTATACAGAATAATATAAATATAATAAATATAAATGAGTAACACTTTACAATGAGGTTCCATTAATTACTATTAGTTAATGTCTCTATTTACCGAACAACAGTATTCATCTTTGTTTACGTTATGTAATGAAAAGGAAGTAGTTCATTGTTATTAAATCATAGTTCAGCATTTACTAATGCAATCTAAACTTGTGCTTGTTAATAAACTCGACTTAATAAACTTAATAAACTTTGAGTAAACAAAGTTACTTGTTAAATATATTTGTTAACAAAAACATTTGTTCATTCCCTCATTCATTCATTCATTCATTTTCTTGTCGGCTTAGTCCCTTTATTAATCCGGGGTCACCACAGCGGAATGAACCGCCAACTTATCCAGCATTTGTTTTTTACGCAGCAGATGCCCTTCCAGCTGCAACCCATCTCTGGGAAACATCCACACATTCTCATTCACACATATACATTACGGACAGTTTACTAACTTTTTTTTTCATGCACTGCACTGAGTTGTGTTTTAGGGTTTACAGAAATGTTCAGTGACAAAGGGATAATGTGCAGGAAGATAATCTTCATTATTTGTATATTTCTGTTTATTGTATTTTGGCTGGATTATTATATAGTCAGAAGTTTAGAACCCAGTTAATGAAGCATTCATTTTTTATAATGTCACAAGACCTTGACATCCAGAGCTATATAGACTGATCACTTAATAATATTTAGGATTTACTGGTTTTATACAGAATAATATAAATATAATATAAATAAGCAACACTTCACAACGAGGTTCCAAATATTGCTGTTAGTTTTTGTCCCTGTTTTACTATTATGAACAATAATAAGCAATACATTTATTACAGTATTCATGTTTGTTAACGTTCAGTGATGTAAATGAAGTTGTTCTTTGTTAGTTTAACTCAAAGTGCATTAACTAATGCTAACAAGCACAAGTTTAGATTGCATTAATAAATGCTGAACTATGATTGATAAAAAAGTTACTTGTTAAATATATTTGTTAACAAAACATTTGTTCATTTTCGATATATATATATATATATATATATATATATATATATATATATACTGTATATATACCAAATTGTTCACGTCTGCATTGCAGTGCATTGAGGAATCAATAAATTTTCTAACCCCTAATACATATATAATATTTTTATGCACTGCACTGAGTTGTGTGTATTAAGGTTCACAGAAATGTTCAGTGACAAAGGGATAATGTGCAGGAAAATAATCATTATTATTTGTGTGTTTCTGTTTATTGTATTTTGGCTGGATTCTTATATAGTCAGAAGTTTAAAACCCAGTTAATAATGCATTAATTCTTTATAATGTACATGTGAGAAAAACATGTGATGATAAAATGCTGATGTACTGTATGTCAGGGTGCAGGGAAATGCTGCCTAAATGTGACTCACGAACAGCTGTTAGCTATTTCTTTGTGACGGTTGTAACTGGGAAGTAAAGTTGCGGGTTGTGACTGCTTTGGCATAGAGATTATAATGGCAGTTTTGATGCATTAGAGAAATGTGGCTGATTTCAATGAAATGCTTAAGTTGAAGAAAAGATCTCTGAACTAGAACAAACATAGCCAACTGTTTTACCCTCAACAGAGCTCTCACTTCAGCCAGACCACAGCTGACTGTCCATTAGTAATGTGGATACATTGATCTGGATTTTTCCCTTTTTTTGTTTGTTTGTTTTTTGCAGATTTGTCTCACAAGATTTCAGTCACAAGAAGATATTTTATATTCGGCTTTAGACAATCTGTTAACTATGAGTAACTTTGCAGATAAAGTAAATGTAGCTGTAGCCTATCAATTATCAATCATTAGATACATTAGTAGATCTCTGCTTAAAGACACTTTATTTTGATGGTCACCCAGCAAAACATTCTGCTGACTGATTAGTAACTTAATTTAACTAACCGTAACCAAATAGTCTGCGAATACTATGCTAAATCCTGAAAAGTTAGTTGACATTTTGTTGCAATGTTACCTTTATAGTCAACATAATGTCTAAGGGGACAATCAAATTAAAGCCTAAGCAAGTTGTTCTTCCTCAAATTTCATTGCTGTTCTGCACTTTTCAGAATATGCAACACACACTCATACAGCTTTAGCATCACAATTGCTGCAACATAGGTTCATTGGAAATACGTTCTTTGCATTGACAAAAACGCCATCTGTGCTCTCTAGTGGATTTGTCATCAGAAATGTGCAATGGAACGTACCTGGAGCAAAGTATTTTACATTATGCTTATTTCCAATGAGTCTGGGGATTACTGGAGTTCCTGAATCTTTCTATCTAACAATTTTTTTGTAAGGATTTTGAGTTTGCATTCTGCAACCTACCATTTGGATTCTTATAAATTGCTGAACTGAGGATAAGTTACAGCATCTGTTGTAGTGTAAATCTCCTAGTGTAGGACCCCATGCAGAGAGGAGTTTGGCTGATCTCCAAAGACTTTGTTCTTTGTGAGATGTTTGCTTTTCTCTACTGGTGGTCACTGATCATTAGCAAAAATAGTGAGCCTCCTACTTGGCTTTAGCACACTGTTCTTAATTGCAAACCATGCAACCTGACACACAGATTCCAACACAAACGCATTAACACTTTAGATCAACAGTTCGTGTTCATTTGGGGTTGCTTAAATGGAAGCATTTTTACAAATAGTCCCATATGGAAATCTGAAATGTGGCAATATATGAAAATATCTATAAAATGATAGTTGAATATGTTCACGTTTGAAAATTCTAACGAATTAATAGTTTAATATATGTTTGCATAAATGTACAAAATTCATCACCTTACAATTATAAGGTTCTATCTGCATTCTGAATGATTTTGTTTTTGCTTTCCATAGCAAACAGTGCGTAAAAAGTGTGTAACATTTGTTTTTGTTTTTAAACAAAAAGTCTTAAAATGTAAACAACTTATAGAAAACATCTCATAGTGTAAATAAGTTGTCAATTAATTAGAATATGTAAATAACTCAATTCTATCTGTCAGATAGAACCTTATAAATCTAAGGTGATGAATTGTAATTCTGATAGTTTTATTGTTACTGTAATGTATGTAAACTTACATGTACTTATGTGTCGTTCTAATAGTTTAATAGGTGTTATAAGTGAACATATATTTACTTTTTTGTTATTAGAATGATGTCAAAGTTAATATATATAAACTTATATGTACATATTTGTAATTATGTGGCAATTAAGTTGCAGTAATTTTGTTAGTAGTGTTGTCTAATTCAGTAGTTCTCAAGTTTTTTCCACCAAGTACCACCTCAGAAAAAAATTGTCCCTCCTCGTACCACCATAATAACCGGTATTGAAGTACAGTAGCATAGTAGGCCTAGTTAAGCAGCCACAGCACAGTATACTTCAAAAACAAGGCAGATTAATTCTTCTAATTGAGAATATTTATTATTGTCAGCCACTTAAATAAAAGGTTTAACCTATTAAAATCAATTTACTGATCACATCAGTGTAATCGTACACGTCAAAGGGTTAAAAGTGTGTTCATTTCTTTACTTTAATTATTCAGAGATTTCTCCGCGTACCACTAGAAGGAAGCTTGTGTACCACTAGTGGTATGCGTACCACAGTTTGAGAACCACTAGTAATAAACATGTAATAAAATAAATATTGAAACGTTACCTTCATTCTATGATTATTTGCTAATTTACTTCAACAACACTTGTTCAAATATTTGAAATGTATATTTAACTGAAATGTATGTAGGGATACATTGTTTTATAAATACAGAAATACTTTAGCCATAAATCTGTTAACATACAGACATATGTGTCGTATTATGTGCATTTGTTACATGTCTCTGTGAAATCCAAATATAACCTTAAACGTTTAATTGGTGGTTTGCATATATCGCGCTATATCAGATTTCTACATGGGATCACGCCGTTTTATGTATAAAGACAGAGAAGAAGAGAGAAAAGTGAGAAGGAACAAAGAACCTTACAGCTGGCTCTGGAATGGGCACCTGGGCTCTCTGTAGCTGTGTTCTGATTGGCCAGATGACAGATTGCCCAGGTCTGGTGACAGATCTGCCCACGTGCAGATGTTGTAGATCTTATACTGCACTGTGAGAGGTAATTACCACTTTTCTACTGCAGCTTTGTGAACAGCTGGGAGTCGAGTCCACCTCAGCAACTTTCATCAGCTTACATTCAGTGCGCTTCATGTCTAAGGAGCTGGATTATACACGCAGACCTCAAGGCTGGATTAGTGCTATTAAAAAAATCATTATAAATGTAATAAACGTTAAACTCATATTTGCTGGTCTTAAGTCTGCTGGGTTATGATTTAAAGCCAAGTGATAGTTCATGATACAGAAATGGAGCACATACATACTTTTAGTTGGTTTGTATAGCAGTTTCATGTTGGATATAAGTTAACTGGTAGGTTAGATTCTTCAGAATCTGCTGCAGATACATATCTTGCATTTGCAAGAGCAATTGAAGTAAATCTGTAGCTCAAATTGATCAGATTTAAATCTTTATATATTTTTGAAGCTGTAGTTTAATCTTCTTTTTCTTTTTTAATGTGTGCATGAACAAAAACTCAATATTGAAAGTACAGTTTGCTAAACAATGACTTTTTGTCAGCTTTTACGATGTTGTGATGTCGTTTGCCTTAAAAATGTCTAATTCTCAATCATCTAATAAAGTGTTAATGCTTAAACCTGTAATTAAGATTGCATTTAGTTAAACCTGATCAAGAGGACTATGAGGGAGAAACACTGCCTATTGCTGGCTCTTTTATCTTTTGATAATTTTCCCGATTTCTTTAGGATAGTCAAACACACTGAAAAATAAATCCATAAAAAACGGCAGCTGTGCTTGCCAGTATTTCACCGTTAACAATATGGTACAAAGTGTTAAAATAATGTCTCATTTTTACAGAAAACTACTATATTTCATAAATTTTTAGAGGTAATATGTCTGTATTTTGAATTACCAACATCTACACATCTTTTATCACAGATAGACACATTGACACAGCCATATGCAGGTGGTGATTAAAGTTGGTGAGAAAGTTACATAATGACTAATGCTCATCACAAACAACTTTTCCCACAAGCAGAAAAGTGTGTAGAAGGTGCTCGGTGTCATTCACACAGCTACTAAACACCAGTATGGTAACACGCATAAACAATGTTTATTTCATGACTTTAATTTTATCAACATTAGATGTAACGTAAATCTCTAATGAACATGACTGATGGGAAAACAGCTAAAAAGATCCATAGTAATGTCAACAAAAAGCATAAATAGTGATGTGCCATGCAGGGCATTCTAAGAAAAGTCAATTTACGGTTATTCTGTGTATATTAAGGAAACACATTGTTAACCAGGTTGCAGATTTTTACCATTGAAATCATGGCCATTTTTTACAGTGTAACTCTCAAAAAAAATGTGTGCACACTCTCAACTGTCAAAAATCAAAGCAGTTTACTGAAGTAAAAAAGGCAAACGTTTCGATCAAGTGTTGGCCATTGCCAAGCAAAAAATGTAATGGGAAATGGGAGCCATCTTGATCACATGATCAGACTAGACCAGGGATGTCCAAGCTCGTCACTCCTCCCTGGAGGGCCGGTGTCCTGCAAAGTTTAGTTCCAATCCCAATCAGACACACCTGGGCTAGCCAATCAAGCTCTTCCTAGGCTTTCTAGAAACATCCTTGCAGGTGTGTTGAGGCAAGTTGGAGCTAAAATCTGCAGGACACCGGCCCTCAAGGACCGAGTTTGGACACCCCTGGACTAGACCAAGCAAAGATGTGTTCTCCCACATGAGTGAGTGAGATAGAGAATAAAACATAGATTAATGATGTAATGAAATAAAGTAAATGATTAAACAAATAAGGATAATTACAAATATATTAACATAATTAAATTCATAAATAAAAAACAAAAACAAATAATCGATAAAAATAAATAATAATTGTTGGTTTGGTTGTTTAGGTGAGATTTTACACTGTAAAACTTTAAAGGAGCTTGATTTATTAATATCAGGTTATATTTATGTTCATAATTTCTCACAATTTAAATGATAATAATTTAAAATAATTCATAATATTATTTTATAATTAAAATTACTTTGTTTTATTACGTAATAGGGATGTAATGATTCTCCTGACTTACGATTTGATAGGATTCACAATATTAATCTCACGATTAACAAATTTTTTGAAACAAATTGAAGGTGAAGAGCTCTTTCATTTTTTTTGTTAAATGCTGCACATTTTTTGCAAAACAATACATTTTCTGCCATAACTAAATTGGTATTAAATAATAATAATAATAAAATAAAATAAAATAAAAAAATAAGAAAAAATAATAATAATACAAACTAAAGAAGACTCATTAAAATAAACAAACTAAAACTCTGACTTAAAAAAAAAAATATATCAGCATATCTATGTTTCCTGGCATTTACAATGTCCCCTGCTGAAAAAAAAAAAAACTTTCACTGGAGACTAAGATGGCAGTTGTGAAGAGATAGGCCTTTCTTAAACCAGAGAACAGTGTGTACAGAGGTGGCAAATAGGCCCTCTGCTCCAGGGGACTGGCCACAGGCATAAAAAAAATGATTAGTAAAAATACTAATTATATACTGTAGTAGGAGAGAGACAGGAGTTGAACATGATTATGAAAATGAATAATTTATTTTACTTGTATAATTAATTAGTATAAGTATCATTGTGATACACTCAAGAAGAGGTAGTCTTGAACATTTTAAATATTATTAATAATGAGCAAATTATTAAAATATGGATAAACTAATTTGAAAAGGAGAGGGTAAAAATAACCCAATACCTGCTTCTGTAACAGAACAACTTTCTCATTCAGTCTGTAAAACATCTTCACACTTTCGCTATGAAAACACTGATGCACCATGTGATCTCTGTAGTACTCGGAGAAAAAAGCATTAGCACATCAAGTAAATGCTTCTACTGTAACATATATTAAATCTTAATATTTGATTAGTAAAATGTATAACTAAGAACTTATTTAAAAATAAATAAATAAAGGTTTAAAGGCTATTCTCCAAACGTTAACATTTTTTCCCATTTGAACCCTCAGATTTTCAAAAAAGTTATATCTTGCTCAAGATATTGTCCTATCCTGATAAGCCATACATTGGTGAAGCTTTTTTTATATATTAAGCTTTCGGGTGATATCTAAATCTCAAAAGTAATACACAATAATCGTATGACTGATTTTGGGGTTCAGGAACACATATTGGGTTCAGACAAGTCCCATTTAAAGAGAAAAGAAAAGGCAACAACATAACAGATGGTCATCTTATCATCCTTTTTCATGAATGTGACCTTTAAAACAGTAATGATATGTTAAATGTGAAGTTTCTATTATTCCCACAGGTGTTTAAAACAAATCCTCCACACATGAAAGATCCCCCCCAAAAGGCCCTTTTCCTTGAAGCATTAGTTATTGTCCAAATATGGTGATATACTCAGTTAAACACTCTGAGCGGCATCAGTTTTAAATGTTTGACATAATATCCTCTTTGTGTTGCATGACATCTAATTCAGGGCTCATGTTGGTACGTGTGCGTTTGTTCGTGTGGGTTTGTGTTTTATAACAGTTTGTAATGTGTGGGTTTCAGGCTGCCTGAACCTCACCTGAACTAATCTCACACATGAACACAGTACTAGTTAAGATGACCTCTAAGGGGCTGTTTATACTTGGTCACTTTTTTCTGATTGGATAGCTGCTCGATTGTGAAATGGGCAGGTATATATGCCCTCTGAAAGGGAGGCATTTGAGAAATTAAAACGTTCACTCAAATCACTTCAGGAAGTGGTCCAGGACACAATCCAGACAAAACTGGACAGGTCTAAATGCAACTGGTTTTGAAATCACATATGTAAATTTGACTTCTTCCAAAATTCATTCATTCATTTTCATCTGCTTTTCCGGGGCCAGGTCACCGGGGGCAGCAGTCTCGGGAGAAAACCCCAGATTTACCTCTCCCGAGACACTTCCTCCAGCTCCTCTGGGGGATCCTGAGGTGTCCCAGGCCAGCCAAGAGATATAGTCTCTCCAGAGTGTCCTGGGTCATCCGCGAAACAGATGCCCGAGCCACCTCAGACGACTTCTCTCAATGTGGAGGAGCAGCAGCTCTACTCCGAGCTCCTCCCGAGTAACAGAGCTCCTCACCCTATCTATGAGGGTGTGGCCTGCCACCCTGCGAAGGAAACTAATTTCAGATGCCTTTATTTGAGATCTTGTCTCTTCGGTCAGGACCCAGAGCTCATGACTATAGGTGAGAGTAGGGCTGTAGATTGACTGGTAAATCGAGAGCTTTGCCTTTCGGATCAGATCTTTCTTTACCACAACGGACCGGTACATCAGCTGCACCGATCTGCTTGACAATCTCATGTTGCATCCTTTCTTCACTCGTGAACAAAACCCCAAGATACTTGAACTCCTCCACCTGGGGTAAGGCCTTTCCTCCAACCTGGACATGGCAGGCCACCTTTTTCCGGAAGAGCACCATGGCCTCAGACTTGAAGGTGCTGATTCTCATCCCAGCCTCGTCACACTTGGCAACAAACCACCCCAGTGCATGCTGAAGATTCATGTTCAGTGAAGCCAACAGAACAACATCATCTGTGAATAACAGATGAAATCCTGTGGTTCCCTAACCGGACCCCCTCCGGCCCAAGGCTGCACATTATTTCCATAAAATGATGAACAGAATTGGTGACAAAGGGCAGCCCTGCCAAAGTCCAACATGCACTGAGCACAAGTCTGACTTATTGCTGATAATGTGAACCAAACTCATGCACTGAGACTAGACAGTCCCTAACAGAGTGCCTCTGACCCCATACTCTAAGAGCAGCATCCACAGAATGCCACAATGGACACGGTCAAATGCCTTCTCCAAGTCCACAAATCACATGTCGATTGGTTGGGCATACTCCCATGAGTCCTCGAGCAACCTGATGAGGTTATAGGACCACAACAACCTGATCATTGGGCACAGAAACTGACTCTTCTAAAATGTAAAAATTAAATAATTTCAAGAGTTCGCAATTAGATATTGCTTGACGCTATTAGCATGTTTGGCATGCTGTCCTGGGAGAGAACCCTGAGCTTGGAGGTAATTGAGCCCATGGCTCCCACCTGGTCAATAAGCATACAGTATAAGGAGGTCCAAGATCAGTTAGATCTAGACAGCTCCCCCTGGTAAAGGGAGAAAAAGGAGGAGATCGAGTGGAAGGGGTGATTCTTCCAAAATTAAGATAAGGCATTAGGGCGAAATTTGTCTTTTTATTAAAGGCTTGAATCAGTCTGATTGGATTTTTGCTGAACACAGAAGAAAGACCAGCCACGATCAATCATATCACATGCTCTTCTCAAAATTAGTTTGTAAAACTTCACAATGAGTGTGCATGTGTCATCGGCTTTATGACAGAGCGAATTCAATGAGCAAAGGAAATACAATGTTTGTTTAATTTAATTTAATTTAATTTAATTTAATTTATTTATTCATTTTCTTTTCGGCTTAGTCCCTTTATTAATCTGGGGTCGCCACAGCGGAATGAACCGCCAACTTATCCAGCATGCTTTTTACGCAGCGGATGCCCTTCCAGCCACAACCCATCTCTGGGAAACATCCATACACACTCATTCAATTTAGCCTACCCAATTCACCTATACCACGTCTTTGGACTTGTGGGGGAAACCGGAGCACCCGGAGGAAACCCACGCAACCACGGGGAGAACATGCAATCTCCACACAGAAATGCCAACTGACCCAGCCGGGACTCGGACCAGCAACCTTCTTGCTGTGAGGAGAACATGGTACTCACTACACCACCTTGGCGCCCTAATTTAATTTAATTCAATTTATTTAATTTAATTTAATTTTTTTTTTTTTGACCATGCAACAATAAAATAAAAATGATAAATCAATATCAAGTGGAAACATTAACAACAGAAAAGCAGTAGCCACCTGTAGTAGTCTCTGTGAAAAGGGAGGAAAAATAATGCTTTTTCATTTGTTTAGAAAGGCAGTGTTTTGTTTTTGGAAAAGTAGGTTATGCACAAGTTAAAGGGCACCTTTGATGAAAAATCTACTTTTTAAGCTGTTTGGACAGTCATATGTGTAGGTATAGTGTATAGACGGTCATTTTGGGGTGATATAAACACACCCAGTCCTTTTTTTTCAATTTAACAGCATAAAAATGGTGGACCAATTGGAGCGGTTTTGAGATCGACCGCAACTTGACGTAGGAGTGCGGTCCCCCCACCCACCGAATTGATTGACAGCTGCGTATTAACATGTCTCCGTAGTAACACGTATAATCATATCAACAAGACAGGTCGTGCGCAAAGCAACCGGGAATAAAAGGTTGTTCAGTTCGCGAAGGTCATCAATCATCATCAGATGTGATCAAGAGTGAGTTTCACAAGTTTAACGTGTTTAAAACAGTGTGTGTTTGTAATGAACTACAGCCATTTACTTTAGCTTTACCTCATCACCACAGCCGCGTGTCAGCAAAAAAGAGCTTCAATCTCGGTTTGTTGACATTAAATCAGGTTTATTGTGTACATTAACATAACAGATATCCATACAGCAGTGGAGATTAAGTCGTATCCTTTCACATTTGCTTGCAAACACGCGCGCTGTCTGTGTGTGTGTGCGTGCGCGCGTATGTGCGTGAACGAACTCTGTAACTGCATTGTGTGTGACTCATCGTTGCAACTCCTTAACAAAGTATTTCTCAAACGTAGTGAAATCTGCTTCCCTTATACGTCTGTTGCTGTTGTGTCTGTGTGTCTGATGCAGCCGAGGGCAGAGATTGAGGCACGCTGATAGGAACAGTGGGCGGGGAGAACTATTCTTAAAGGGCCAGTGCAAAAAACAGGAAAAAGTTGTTTAGAGCTATAATGGAAGAGCTTTAAAGAGCTATAATTAATAATCTGATGGGTATTTTGAGCTGAAACTTTACAGGCAAATTCTGCTGACACAAAAGACTTATATTTAATATAAAAAAGGTGTCATGTATGTGCCCTTTAATGTAAAACCCTTTACAATCTTGAATGAAGGTATTGTTTTTATCTGTATCACAAAAATAAATGTTTCCTTTAGCCTGTAATAGCAGAGCCTGAAACACAGAGTCTGCCTTGTGCTTGTGTGATGATGCTTTGCTGCAACACAATGATGTACAGTGCCTCATTATTTCGTAAATAATATTGTTATAAATAAGGCTGATCAAAATACAGTGTATCTGATACTTTAGTTGTCATAACCTACTGTAGTGAAATTTGCATATAGTGCAGGATTTCAGGATTGGATTTATATCCATTTAGTGGAAATGCATTTATTTACTGTATATTTATTAATGCATATTATGCTTATGTATACAAACATATATGAAAATGTTTTCACTAATCCGACTTGAGAAAATGCATGAAGTGACCAGGTGTAAACAGGCCCTAATGTTTCTGGGACATCAACAGTACTTAATCTGTGTATGGATTCACCAGGTGTTACAAATGAAGGGGAGAAAGATAAAGAAATCTGTCCACAGACTCTCAAGCACCTGTGTTGGACATGGATCTTTCATTGAAAGTTGAATGGCTTGATTTATACAGCTGATAATTGGTGCACGACAGCACATGCAGTCAAGGGATCCATTAAGTTTTAAACTCGCAAGACAATCGAGTCCCTGTATATAGTCCTTTCTTAATTGTACGTCCACCTGGTTGACGGCCGTTGTAACACTGATACAGAGGAGAGTCCTTTCCTTAGACAAGGTTTGTTATCTGTTAAGGGAAGCAATTTAAACAACGACCTGATGTTGTTCTACTGCTTGACAAAGACTGACTTAAAAATAGCCTGTTTTTACGCGTGTCACTGATAGGGGTACGTTTAAGAGTGTGTGTGGTTTAGAAAGAGAAAGTGTGTGAATGTGTGGAATAAAAAAGAATCTTTAAAGTTATTGTCAGATTTGCTTTTATTTTAAAGACATTTGAATACAAGCTGTTGATTACAACTGGAAAATGCTCGAGGCTCCAGGAATAGAGAGGCTTAAAATGAATGACAGAACATATCCCATTGAAGAAAATAACATATAGTAATAAATATATAGGGATTGTATATATTAATATACATATTTATTTATTAATAATATATATTGTTAATATTTTGAATATGCTTGGAACTCATGATGTTTTTAACAAAGAAAATTTATGATGAATTGATGACACATGATGATATAATCAAAGCAGAGTTGGGTATAATTAGGTACAAATTTAGGTAAATAAATGCAACAGTTCTGGATGAATCAATTCAGAGAAGAGTAACAAAATGCAAATATATTTTGCAGAATAAATCAATTTCAGCTAAATGATGTTACTTTCATCAAGATGATTGAACATGCTTAAAAAACATGCATGTAATATAATCTAATTGCTTTGAAATGCGTTAAAACAAATTGCTATATATATATATATATATATAGCAATTTGTTTT
>CAIGQQ010038283.1:2501320-2518816 GCA_903798035.1 Danio albolineatus
GATGATTGATATATATATATATATATATATATCAATCATCACCTTAGAATCATAAGGTTCTATCTGACATTTTTGTCAAATTGAGTAATTTCTTTTGTCAAATTGACATTCTATGTATGTATATTTTATATATTTCATTTATTTTATTTTTTTATTTGTGTTTACAGTGGTCAGCATACTGTATATGAGTACAACCCATTTTGAAAATGAATTTGAACAAAAACAGATTTATTAAACAGATATATTTATTACAATAATCACACAACATCTTTAGAAATGGAAAGGTAATACGTTTAAGTTCAGGCTAAATATTGCAAAAAATGTATATATGTTTTTGTTTCTCTGGATTTTGGCTATTTTTAAACATATACTTTTGGGCTACTAATTTTTGAACCATTATTGACAATTATTTTGTTAGATTAGCTCTAGATTTGGCTTCGGTACTGACTAAACTAATGTATATGCACAAATATAATATTGTAAAGCATCCTATAGAAAATATTAATTTAAATGAGAGATTTGTGGGGGGTGTACTCATATAGGCTGAGCACTGTATATAGGTACCTTTTGTTTATATGTAGGTGTATTGTTTTTTTTTTTTTTACAATCTGTTACATTCGAATGTGTGCATTTATACTGCAATTTTGTGTTTTTAACTAGTTACTTTTTTCATTATTAAGAGATAAAAACAATAACAATATCATTTGGGTTTTATTTTAGAAAATACTGATAACAAGTCTTTAAAATTTCAAAAAAGAATATGATCATTTTAGAGCATCTACATGCATAAAATGTCAGTTGGTCAGGTTAAAGTAGACAATATTTCTTAAATAAATATTAGGGGAAAATACATATATATGAAGAGCAAAGTAAATTTAGATGCTGAAGTGCTGTCTGGAAGTTTAATCTAAAATGAACATTTCTCAGCCTGCTATGTTTGTTTAGTTATTTCACTGGTGCCTGGAAAAAAATGCTAATTAAAAAATAAAATCAAAACGCACTCATCCTCTGCATATACATATGCAAATTTGCAAAAACTAAATCTGCTATAATGAGGCTGTACTACGGTTTGACAAAAAACAAACAAAAAAATGGGCTACTTTTTGACACATGCTACTGATATAGGGTTAATTTTAAGTGTGTGTGTGGTACACAGAGAGTGTGACTGGGTGATTGAATGGCGACTGCACTGACAGGGCCACCCATTTAGTCTCAGCAAGTGGCCCACCTGAGGAGGGGCAAAAAAACACAACCTCCATGTGCACCTCTGCCTTTTGCGATCTGTCCTTACTCAACCCCAATCATGAAATTACACAACACAGTCTAATTATTGCTCTGTTACACTGACCCAGTTCCCAGGCTCTGAGAAAGCAGCAGGTCTTGTATCAGATATCAAGTTGTGCAACAAATGGCATTTGTTTCAATTGAGTCAAATAAAAACATTGATATTAAGGCCTCTCGTACACATGGATGAACAATATAAAGAATTTGAGTTATTAATTTCTCGTTGTCAGTGGGTTGAACGTTGTAACACATTAAACAATTCAAAAGCATAGAAAATAGTGCTGTCTTTAAGGGATATAACAAAATAGTTTGTTAAAAAAAGACAGTGCTCTTTGAAAGAACTAACTCAATAAATGAAAAAAAGAAAAATCTAAAGGATCGATAGAAGATAAAAATGAAAATTTGGGGATCTTAGGCCAAATAATTATAATAATTTTGCCAAATGCTTTTTTCTGATACCATATTCAGAAGAATTATCTTGGAACCATTCTTTAAAACTAATATTTGTAAAACTTAAATGATTCTTTATTTTCACTTGATTGATTGATTGATTGATTGGTTGATTGATCGGGTGTAAAGGTGTGTTGGGTTTTGAGGGATACTTTCTTCTGCTGCGGTCACACTAGAGATTGAGTATGTGAAATTCTGTTGTACGGCACTGCGAAAAGGGGCGGGATTAAACAAGATGAATAGACATTTTAAAAAGCGAGCTCTTGGTCCATGCTTTCAATTTCTTTCCAGAGAGGTCATGTTTTCATCTTTGATTGGTCTCAGTCACATGATGCAATTTCGCAGTTCAGAGTTCACCAAACTTGAACATTGCAATGCAGTGAACTGTGAAGCTTGTCGCACGAGCTTGCATTTCTGGTCTGATGCATTTGCATGGATATGAATGGAAGTCTATAGGGTGAAAATCCAGTGTGACCGCAGCTTTACTCTAAAACATATGCTGTGTCCGAAACCGCCTACTACTCAGCAGGTACTGCAATTGAATTTAAACATACTGCTCTGCGTTTAGAAAAGTACGTCATACAGCATTAATGTGATCAGGATGAATATAACTCAGACGTACTACACACGTACTACATACGTACTACATGCATTTTGTCATGATCACATGACCTACCTGCGTCAGTTGTGCCGCTTCTCTCCCATTCTTGAATTATCTTGCAGGACATCATGGTATATTATATGACATAAATATTACATGGAATTATATGAATTTGGACATAATACTTGGCTCGCATATTGATTTTAGCATACTATATAGTATGGAAGTATGCGATTTCAGACTAAGCCGTAGTGTAGGTGTATAAATCCCATGTGAAATCCAAATTTAAAATGGATATTTTGCCAGTACACATTGTAGGTAAACAATTAAGGCGGTCCTTTTCTGTTACTGTCAGTTTGACTGCGTCAACTATAATAGTCTTAACCACGACGCTCTTACCATCAGTTTGCTATAAGGGAATGATTCAGTATTCAGTTTCATTTGGAAGTACATCAACATACTGAAATACAAGTCAAGGCAACTTTAATTACACACCTCCGTTTCATAACACAGTTTACTGTTAGAACTTCACAGTTGCTCACTAAAAGAACCATCTCTGTCATTTGTTCAGAAATCAGGGTACTCTAATTGTGCTTCAGTCTACGTTTTTATGACTCTTTATATGTTAATTAATTTGTTCATTATTTAATTAACTATATTTCTTTAGTGCTGTATATTCTGCAGTGGTTTTCACTGCAGTTGAAGAAGATATTGAAAGATATTATCATGTTGTCACAATGAAAACGGCACGGTTCAAAAAGAAGTAACAACTTCTAAAGCTTTCCTAAAAACAAAGCTGCAGATCAAGTGATGACAGTGAGAAAGACCACCCTCAGTGTCACACCACCAATTTGAGAGGGTGTGAGAGAAAGGTGGAGAGATGGAAATAGAAAACAATGAAGTCTGAGAGAAAATGACAAGATGTTTTTACTTTAAGATGTAAATAATAATGAATTAATAAATACTTCTACTTATTTGCTGCTTAAAAACATTTTGGGCTGAATGAACTCTTTTATATGACAAAATCCTGTATTTTGTCCACTAATAACTTACAATACATTCTCATCTGTTTGACATGGTGTAAGATTGTTCTATGAGGAGTTTAGATGCAAACACCGCTATGTTCCATCTGAAATTTTCTTCTAAAATATTTATATTCAGTTATTTCACTTTAAAAGCAACGTAGAGAACTTGTTAGTTGCCCTAAATGTGCAATTACTGAACCCACAAACTCTTCTCACATATTAATCTGTGAAAATAGTCTGAAAAACAACAACAAAAAACACTTTGAAAAGATGTTTTCCTTACATTTCGTCAGAAATTGGTTCTTAATTTACAAAGTAAACATGAAGCTGTCATGTAAGCGAAGGGCTTCAGGAAATCCTAATTTAAGGGCTGTATCTCCTACTGTTGTTGTGCAGGGTGAGTAAACAGCCAATCCTGTGGTCAGTGACAGAAGCCTCCACTGAGTCAACAACAACAGCAGCAGCTGATAGAGGTCAACACAAACACTGACCCACTGCTCCTACTCACCTGTCCCACAGGCAGACCCTGACTGAGACTGGCTGGAGGTCAATGCTGTGGTGAGATTCATCTGTGTACTCTGAGGCACTCTCAGAAATGAAGGTACAAGATATGCATGACAATCACTCACCCACTCACTTACTCACTCACCTTCTCAGGCCCCGTTTACACTAGTGTGTTTTAGTTTTAAAACGGTGTTTTAGCATTAAAACGATCCGCGTCCACACTAGCGTTTCACCCAGCGTCTCTCAACAGATCTCCGTCCACTCTACTCCACCAGAAACGTATATCACGTGACCATTCGTGCACTCTGGGCATGCACGTTCAAGTATAAACAGGAAGCATGTGTCTCTCTCGGCATTTGGTTATTGTTAGTCAACAAACGCTGGTTGAACGATGAACGCGATGGCAAAGAAAGCAAGAGAGGTCTTTTTGAGGACAGACGACAAGGTCAAGTTGTTACCTAAAGTAACAAATGAATATAAAACATCCATGGCTATCGAAAATACAGTGTTTACAGTGAAGGCTGGTCTGCTGTCTTCCGGTGGCGGTTTAGTCACGTGCGCTTGACGAATAAGGAAAGGTTACGCAATGACCCAAAAGCCCCAATCACGTAGCGGATCTCAGCAGCCACGCCTCCGTTTTCAACGGTCTCCGTTTCCCTCCATCCACACTAAGACGGAGCAGCAGCGTTTTAGAATGAAAACGGCCTCTCCAGCGTTTCCAAAACGCTCCATTTTCGTGCCTCAAAAACTCCGGCATAGTGTGGACAGATGGCGTAACCGTAGCAAAACTTATGCAAAACGCACTAGTGTAAATGGGGCCTCAGGCTTAGTTGTTGATTTATTAGGGGTCGCCACCAGTGTTGTGCTAGTTACTGAAAAAAGTTTCAGTACTTCAATACTTCATTCAAAAAGTAACTCAATTACTTTCATTGATTACTTACACCACAAAGTAATGCGTTACTGTTAAAAGTAATTTTGGAGTTACTCTTTCAAAGAACATTTTTAATGCTTCCATTAATGCCTTTGTAACTTCACTTCAGTGCTGCATGGAAAATACACTGTTAATCAACTTTACAGATTGAATTAATTTGCATTCTCACAACTAAAACACAAGACACTTGACACAACTTAAATAAAACTTAAATAAAAAGTAATTTTTAAACACAAATTTATTTACGGGAGGGGGGTTAAAATAAAAATAAAAAAAAATAAAAAAAACACAAGGGGATAAACCAGCTGAGTAATATATTCAGAAACAAAAAAGCAAAACCTGAAGTTGCTTCAGCATCATAAAAGTTTGTATTTAACCCGTAAACGCGTTCTTTCACAGCTTGAGTGTGAAAACTAGCAACAATATACAACAAACACAATACCTTTATGAAATAAATAAAAGTAATCTGAATTATCATTCAGAATCAATTTGGTGAAACTCTGCACCAAAAAAGCTGCTATTAGAGACAACCATAAATATTAAGCATCCTAAACAAAACAAAAACATAGAAACAACTGCTCAAAGATGAAATCTGTGAACAGTTTTTCAACTAACCACAAATTAAATGTGGTATATCAACATTCATACTGTACGCAGTATACTGAATACTGTATATTCAAAGTGCAAAATCTGCTGTTGTATAACAGCTAAAAAAATACGTAAAACAATTTTAAAAAAAATCACAGCATTTTTTCTGAGCAATACAACACTATACATTTAAATAACGTGTTCTGAAATATAACAGAAACGTTTCACTGTGTCTAATACAGATAACAAATGTGTGCTTATGTATTTGAAACAACAAGCATAGTAGTATTAGTAATAACAATTAATAATAGTAAAGTAAGGGCACCACGGTGGCGTAGTGAGTAGCACGTTCGCCTCACAGCAAGAAGGTCGCTGGTTCTAGCCTCGGCTGGGTCAGTTGGCATTTCTGTGTGGAGTTTGCATGTTCTCCCCGTGGTTGCGTGGGTTTCCTCCGGGTGCTCCGGTTTCTCCCACAGTCCAAAGATATGCGGTACAGGTGAATTGGGTAGGCTAAATTGTCCGTAGTGTATGAATGTGAATGAGAAAGTATGGATGTTTCCCAGAGATGTGTTGTGGCTGGAAGGGCATTCGCTGCATAAAACAAATGCTGGATAACTTGGTGAATCATTCCGCTGTGGCGACCCCAGATAAATAAAGGGACTAAGCCGACAAGAAAATTAATGAATGAATGAAGGAATAGTAACGTTTATAGTCTCTTGGTCTCTCTCGCGCCTTAACTTGGTGTACCTCACGTGCATTCAATCTCAGCTTTCGCCTGACTTTTGTCCAGTCTGGTGCCTCATACTTGACGCGTCTTTACGGTGGTTGGTTGGCATCCACCAATCCCACAATGCGTCACCGCTGTAAACAGGAAGATGTAGGCTAAACTGCTCCCAAAATTAATTAACTTACCAAGTAACAGACAAAAGCGTCATATTGTAACGATAATGGAGTTACTATTTAAAAAGTAATGCGTTACAGTATTAGTTACTGTCAAAAGTAATGCTGTTATAGTAACGCATTACTAGTAACACGCTATTGCCAAACACTGGTCGCCACCGTGGAATGAACAGAAAGTTACTCTGGCATATATTTTATGTGCCAGATGCCCTGGTCACATTTTATATTGATGGTCCGTTTGTTGAATTTAAGTTACATCGCAACTAATTCTCATTAGATTATAAGTAGGCTGTTAGGTTGGGGTTAGGTGAAGGGTTAATGTAAGTTAACATGCACTTGCAAAGTTTCTTATAGTCAGTATGTCAGTATCAACAGATTTTAAGCAGACAGTCTACTAATACTCAAATGGACCATCAAAATAAAGTGTTACCGATGCCCTTCACAATCACAGCTTTGCTTAATTGCGAATTTGCCTTTTAATCTTGAACAGCTGACCTTCCATACTTTACAATACAATTTAGATTCCAGCAGCAGCAGCACTTTAACCTGTATTTCTGACGGCGAGCACAAGACAGTGCTGAATCATACCAAGTTATTAAATTGATGTATTCTGAAGTGAAACAATCGATGTCTAATAAAATTTGTAATACTTCTTAACACTGTAACTACAAGAAATTCAACTGAAACTACTACAAAGCCCTGAAAACAAACAAACAAACAAAAAGCTTAAACCATCCAAAAATAGGTGCCTGGTTTTAGAGAGGTTTAGCTCAGATGGATTGAGAAGGTAAAACCAGCTCGACCTGCCAAACTGGTTAGCTGGTCTTAGCTTATTTAAGCTGGACATAGCTGCTTTTGGCTGGTCTCCCAGCCTGTCTAGACTGGTCAAGGTTTAAATGGTCATTCTGGCTGGACTAAGCCAAGACTGGCTTGGAAATGGCCAAAACCAATTAAATTATTAATTTAAGCTAGTTCTTTCCTGTTTTACACACTCTCCTTTCAGTCTCATGTTAAATCTGTTACTAAATCTGCATTCTTTCATCTACGCCGAATTGCCCAACTGCGTCCCTTCATCAGTAGCAAGGATGCTGAGACTGTTGTCCATGCGTTTGTCTCATCATGCATCGACTACTGTAATGCCCTTTTTATTGGTCTGCCTGCCTGCCTCATCTCCAGATTACAACATATTCAAAACTCTGCGGCTAGAATACTCACTCAAACCAAACACTCTGCTCACATAACCCCAATCTTGTACGACCTCCATTGGCTCCCAGTCGCTTACCGCATTAAATAAAAAATTTTCCTGCTTGTATTTAAATCCTTAAATGGCCTAGCCCCCTCTTACCTTTGCTTGTCCTCTACATTCCTACTCGCTCATTACACTCCTCTGACTCTAGCCTTCTTGCTGTCCCTCGGTATCGCCTCTCCTCAATGGGGGGCAGATCATTTATTGTCATTGCACCCAAACTCTGGAACTCTCTACCACATTCACTCCACGCTGTAAATAATATCTCAGATTTCAAATCATTACTTAAAACTCACTTGTTCTTTGAATGTCACTCTTCTGATTGCTAAGCTGACCACTTTTTTTGACCCACCTGTACGCTACATTTTTGTCTCTTGGGTCTTGTTTTGTATTTCCAGTTTGTTATTTTTGATTTCCTGTATGTTTGCAAACCTAATGTTACATTCTTTGTAAAGTGCCCTTGAGCTCTGGAAAGGCGATGTATAAATAAAACATTATTATTATTATTATTAAAACGTTTGAGCGTCAAGCAGACCACAAGCAGGATCCCATCAGGATCAAACATTTGGGGAAATGCAGTCCTTAACATTGACCATACATGAGGCACACGCCACCCACTTGTGTATATCTCCTTCTTCCCAGACCTTATTGGTCCCGGAAGTCATGAGATGCTATACTGAGAGATAGTGTTCTCTTGGCCGATCGGGGCATTTTCCAGTCTTTATCAGCCTGACGCCTCTGTAAGGTGGGTTCCCAGACTGAGGGGGCACACTTTCCGGTTGATACTCTTCTTCTGGTAAAAAACAAGACCCCCACCTTCCCATCCACCCACACCGCACTTACATTAAAATCTGCCTGTTTATCTTGAAGAGATATCGCTCTATTTTCAGAATGGGAAACAAGCTCTGTACTCCCTTTGTAGATTTAAGATGTCAATATTTCACGTACTTTGAGTAGTTGCGTCATATTGGTTGACAATGTTTTTCTTTCACTGTGTAAACATTAGACGTTTCCCATTGTGAGATTTACTTGATATTGGCTATTTAGTGATTGCGTAATTCATATCTCTGCCAAAAAGACCAGTGACCCACTGCAGTCTCCCGTTTATGGAGGAGAGTGGGTTTTTCAATATCTGAATCAATGATAATGACGCATTGTTCTCCCTGCCTGCAAAAGGACATTTTGACAGATGTAAACTGTTGACGAAGAATGTCGTTTTCACCCACATTGTGTTATGGTAACATTGTTCCTGCGCTGGACTTTTTTTCTTTCACACCTACAGACTCAAAGTCCTTTCTCAGCGGGTCTAAAGGCCAAGGTCTGGCCCAGATTTATGCCACTTTGAATGGGAGCGGCGTGGGTAAACATCCGGGGCTGTAGAGTCTTCTTCTTTATTTACTCTATTATTAATAGACTATGCTTCTGAGTGGAGTACTGCAGTTTTGACAAGAATGCACTCAATTTATGTTACAAAATACTTAAATCTAAATATTGAATATAAATCATGGAAAACATTTTTTTTTTCCCACAAAAATACATTCAAGAGTTCACACTTCGCTGATGATTGGTAATAAAGCTAGTTTGGCATGCTGTCCCTGGAGAGAGCCCTGAGCTCATAAGATCCTCGAGCCCAGGGCTCCCTCCCGTTTGCAGGGTGAGAGGGGAGTTTGAGCTCAGGTAGATCTCGAGAACCACCACCCTCCTGCTGCTTATAATATAGAACATGAACTCTGCTCAGAAATGTGGGTAGAGGCCTGAACCAGAGGCATTCTTGCTGTGAGGCAACAGTGCTAGCCACTGGGCCATCGTGTTGCCCTATAGAGGAAAAGGGAGGAGAGGGGGTGGAAGGGGGGATTCTTCAAGACGAAGATGACTGAGGTAAGATGCTTTGGTTATTTATACTAAGTTGGGAATTGTCTGATTGGTGGATTGTGCATTAGCTTGACTCTGGGCCAGCCGTGTCAATCAAAAGCAGGTGATCCTCTCGAAATTAGTTTATAAATAAACTTCACTAAGCGGTACAACATTTCAACAATAAAAAGAAATGTTTCTTTAGCAGCAAACGAACATATTAGAAGCATTACTGAAGGATCATGTGACATGCTGATATGCAAAGAGTTCATCTCTGTCATCACAGAAGTAAATGACATTTTTAAACATATATTTAAATTTAAAGCAGCTACTTTATTTTGTAATAATATTTTATAGCATTAGTGTTTTTAATGTATTTTTTGTAAAATAAAGAGAATTCACTTAAGAGCATAACAATGTTACTGCCTACATTTGGCCTAGAAAATGTGCAGACATTTATAAAAGCCCATTTCTGTCATAGGGTAAACATTCATTCATTTTCTTTTCGGCTTAATCCCTTTATTAATCCGGGGTCGCCACAGCGGAATGAACCGGCAACTTATCCAGCATTTGTTTTACGCAGCGGATGACCCTCCAGTCGCAACCCATCTCTGGGAAACATCCATGCATTCTCATTCACACACTACGGACAATTTTAGCTTACCCAATTCACCTGTACCGCATCATGATACCGTGGAGGAAACCGGAGCACCCGGAGGAAACCCACGCGAACACTAAGAGAACATGCAAACTCCACACAGAAATGCCATCTGACCCAGCCGAGGCTCAAACCAGCGACCTTCTTGCTGTGAGGCGACATCACTACCTACTGCGCCACCGTGTCACCCATAGGGTAAACATTATATTACAATTTACATTTTCTTTCTCGTAGTTCTGAGATTAAATGATATAAGTTCTTATGTTTTTTGCACAAATCAGTTGTGAGATAAAATAAAAAGAGTTTAATATTTGATTTATTTATTTTTTTTTAAGAATGACAACTTTATAACTTGGCTTTTTCCCCATAACAGAAACATGATTGAGCGGCATGGTGGCTCAGTGGTTAGCACTGCCGCTTCTCAGCAAGAGAAAGACATGTTTAAAGACATGCGGTATGGGTGAATTGGGTAAACAAAATTGGCCGTAGTGTATGTGTGTGTGAATGCAAGAGTGTATGGGTGTATGTGTACTGGGTTGTGGCTGGAAGTATGCCAGGATAGTTGGGTGAAACATATGCCAGTATAGTTGGCGGTTCATTCTGCTGTGGTAACCCCTGATAAATAAGGGACTAAGCTGAAGGAAAATGAATGAATGAATAAAACTTGATACAAATTACATACAGTACCAGTTCCTAAAACTTTTTGATATTGTCTGAAACTTTTGAGTTGTATAGTGTGTACAACTGAAGTGTATAGTTGATGAACAACATCAGTTTGTGATCAGTGTTTGTAGTGTAAGCCTTTTCCTTGGAATAACCCCTTAAATATTCATTCTACCGTCAATAAACACAGCGTTTCTTATAGTACAAAAATGTGTTGTATGCCTACAGTAGCTTGGTGTAACTCATAACAGTTCTTGCTGCAGATTTCACAGTTCATTTACAAAAGCTAAAAACTACATTGTCACAATATGTAGCAAACAGCCTGAGCTCATGGGTTAGGGAGTTCCCTCACACTCAAACAGCTCACTGAATGAATTGTCTTTGGCCGATCCAGATTTCTCCCCACAACCAGCTGGCCCAGCAGAAATCTTCATCATGACCTTTAGCTGATGGGTGTTGCAGTCTGAAATACAGGAGGTTTAACATCGTATTAAAGTGACACGTTTATCTTTAAGGTTTTAGGGGAGTGCAAGGCATTATCCATCTATGGATTATTATAACATTTGAGATCTATTAAACCGAATTATATACTATACATGTGTACTGGAATAGCGAAACAGACACAATAGGCATGATAGCACACCCTTGTGACTGATTTAAGCTGCTGGAAAACAATAACATATTTATTGTTGGAATTTTTAATCAATTCCATGCGTGTTCAATAAAAAAGGTCAGGAGAGGTTTTTCTTCAATGTCAAACATCGTAACAATTTATTGTATACAAATGAATAATTCGATTCACAGAATTCTGTTATCCTCAATGCAATGCAAAAGTTACATTCAGGAGGTGCGCAACAATGTTTATTTTCTGACTCCAACTTTTATAGGCAGGTGATATTAACAGGTGGAGTTTAGTGAAATTCGTCACTTGTCAATCATTCTCCAGTCCTCCATTGGCCGCACCCAACCATACAGCCTCTTTTTGTATGAATTGTCTGCACAACATTAAAAGCCTAAGCCTTTCTTAACTACAAATATTCTATGCTCACAGGAAGTTTTGCTGTAGAGCTCAAGTTACTTTTAGACAAGCATTTATCTACTTCTGCAAAAATGCATCATTAGTATGCAAACATATCAGACTCAATAGAAGAAGTTCAGTTAATATTTTACCTTAAGCAATATCAATACAATTGTGTAATGAACAAACAAGATACAAAAAAATAATACAAAAATATATTCCTTTTTTCCCAACATTATGCGTTTAGCCGTTGTACCAATTGGCCCTTAGCCAGAAGCTTCTTCCCACAAACTATCAGGCTGATGAACACTTAACACACAAACTCACACAAACTCTTTTCATACCACTCACTGCACACCATCAAGATGTAGCATGCACTGCACTTTAATCAATCCATACTATGTGTACACCTATTCATTGTCTTCTAAATACTGCTGTCAACATTGCTAATTGTACATTGTTTTGTTTTTCTTTTTGACAGTATGTTGTTGTATGTTGTATTTGCACTGTCTGTATTTTACTCTGTCTGGAGCCAGCACCTAAGCTTTTCACTCATCATAGCACACGTGCTCCTGATGATATGTATAATAATAATAATAATAATAATAATTTATTCTTATATAGCGCCTTTAAAACTTATTTCTCAACGCGCTTTACACAGAAACACCAGAAAACACACCGATATAACACAGTTTAGAATACAGAAACAGTAAAAATGCATCATTCAGGCTAATACATTCACAATTGCTAAAACATTCAAAATTGATAAAACATTCCAATATCAAAAAAACATAAACCAAAAATGCACACCTCATAAATAGGACAGTGTAAAGTAGTGCGTTTTCAAGGTTGATTTAAACTATTTAAAATATTCAGCGTGTCTAATGTCATGGGGGAGAGAGTTCCAGAACCTCGGAGCCAGAGATGAGAAGGCCCGGTCACGCATAGAACGCAGACGAGTGGCGGGGACTGTTAAAAGACCAGAGGCAGAGGAACGGAGGTCGCGTGAGGGGGAGTACCAAGTTAAAAGTTCAGCCAGATAGTGAGTCCAGCCAGTTAGGATGTTACAAAAAAAATGATTTGATTTGTTTTGACCAGGATGCAAAAGTTTTTTTTCTTCTACTGTAGATAATATAATCAGTAGTATAGGTAATAAGCCTAAAATATGACAAGTATGTACTGTACATAAAGAGTTACTTCATTAAGAATGAAACTGACAAATATTGCGGAGACACCATTCATTTATTCATTTTCCTTCTATTTTAGAGGTCGCCACAGCAGAATGCACCGCCAACTATTCCAGCATTTGTTTAACCAGCTAACCACTGAGTCACCGTGCCGCCTGCTGAGACAACAATTCATTCATTTATTTTCTTTTTGACTTAGTCGCTTTTTTAATCTGGGGCTGCCACAGTGGAATGAGCCGCCAACTTATCCAGCATTTGTTTTATGCAGTGGATGCACTTCCAGCTGCAACCCACTACTGGGAAACATCCATACACACTCATTCACACACATACGCATATACAATTCAGTCGCTTTATTAATCTGGACCTGCCACAGTGGAATGAGCCGCCAACTTATCCAACGTATGTTTTATGCAGTAGATGCACTTCCAGCTGCAACCCATTACTAGGAAACATCCATACACATTTATTCACACACATACATATATACAATTTAGCTTACCCAATTCACCTATACCACATGTCTTTGGACTTGTGAGTGAAACCGGAGCAACTGGAGGAAACCCTCGAGAACACAGGGAGAACATGCAGACTCCACACAGAAATGCCAACTGACCCAGCTAAAGCTCGAACCAGCGACCGTCTTGCTGTGAGGCTGTCGTGCTTCTCACTGCGCCACTGTTATTCCCTTGAGATATGAGTTTATGAAAAGGCTGTTGCTGGCCTTTGGTCTTGCAAATTCATGAGACTCTCTATTGTTTCTATATTGTCTATGATGGGGTTGAAAGCACATCCTTCTTGTTTTTATTACAAAGAAACAATGTTTTGTTTTCAAAGTGAGTATTCCCTTTACAGAGTCAAAAGATTTCTTACCCTCTTCTGTGTGACCTAAAATGACAGAGAAGCCGGGTTTTAGCTGTTATGAGGACAAACTTTGTGTTCATGTAAGAACCTGTTGAATGTACAAACTACATTATTTACTGCATCGTTAACTTGACATTGCAGCCTTTTCCCCATGTAAAATACAGTTTAACACACATACGGTGTGTCTGTTTAACTGCATTTTACTGGCGAAAAGGCTGCAATGTCAGGAAATTTCTGGGAAACAAAAATTGTTGGCTTGGTAGATGCATACTGTACAAACGTACACGCAGTGCTCAGCATATATAAGTACACCCCTCACAAATCTATACTTTAAAAACATATTTTTAATAGTAAACTGTCCAATATTATATTTGTGCATACATTAGTTTAGTGAGTAGTGAAGCCAAATCTGGAGTTTATCTAACAAAATAACTTACGATAGTGGTCCAAAAACTAGTACTCCCAAAATTATATGTTATAGAAAAATATTAAATACAAATTTAAAAAAGAGGGAAAATCAAGAGAAGCAAAAAAATGTTATATTTGTTGTATCCATTTTTATCATTTTTTTTGCAATATTTTGCTTGAATTTAATTGCATTGTATTTCAATTTCTAAATGTTTGGTGGCTAAAATATTATTTTATTAAATATATCTGTTTAATAAATCTGTTTTGTTTAAATGCACTATATATATATATATATATACAGTTAAAGTCATAATTATTATCCCGCTTTGAATTTATTTTTCTTTTTTAAATATTTCCCAAATTAGGTTTACCAGCGCAAGGAATTTTTCACAGTATGTCTGATAATATTTTTTCTTCTAGAGAAAGTCTTATTTGTTTTATTTTGGCTAGAATAAAAGCAGCTTTTAATTTTTGAAAAACTTATTAGCCCCTTTAAGCTATTTTTGTTTTCGATAGTCTACAGAACAAACCATCATTATACAATCACTTGCCAAATTACCCTTACCTGCCTAGTAAACCTAATTAATTTGATGCAATAATTTATACATATTAGATATAGAAAATAGAATGGACATTCACTGGCTGGAATACCTGTGCATTCTGTACGAAATAACTAACGATGGGCCATTAAATTATTATAAATTAGCGCAAAACAGCAAAAAAAAAAACTAAAACTAAACTAAACAAAACAAAAGGCTTTGGATGTAGCGCATAAAAATAGTAGACTACTACTCACAGTTTGACAACAAAAACCAGCTGTTTGACCACAAAAATCTGTCTTGAAATAAAACATGAACATATAAGTAGAATAATTGACTCCAGTTTGCTGAATTATTCTAAAATAATGCATAACTGCTTCACTTTTGGCTGATTAATATTCTAATTATTCTCAGATAACCACATGACAAAATTAATTCCAGATACACTCAAACAATTATTTATGTTGCTTTTTTTCTATATGACAAACTAATTTATACAGAGTGACTGAAATATAGAATGGACATTAACTTGCTGGAATACCTGTGCATTCAGTACAAAATAACTAACGATGACAAAAATAGTAGGCTACTACACACTGTCTGACCACAAAAACCTGCATTTTGACCTGAATATTCTAAGCTAGGGCGCCACGGTGGCGCGTGAGTAGCACGTTCGCCTCACAGCAAGAAGGTCGCTGGTTCGATCCCCGGTTGGGGCAGGTCCCGGTTGGGCCAGTTGGCATTTCACGGTACAGGTGAATTGGGTAAGCTAAATTGTCCATAGTGTATGTGTGTGAATGAGAATGTATGAATGTGTTTCCCAGAGATGGGTTGTGGCTGGAAGGGCATCCGCTGCGTAAAACAAAATGCCGGATAAGTTGGCGGTTCATTCCGCTGTGGCGACCCCGGATTAATAAAGGGACTAAGCCGAAAAGAAAATGAATGAATGAATGTATTCTAAGCTAAAAATTTATTCCAGATACACTCAAAAAATTACTTTTGTTGCTTTTTAAAACTACTTATTTAAAATTAGTTGAAACGACCCAATTCTGAAGGAACTTAATTGTATTACGTTCAATCCACTTAAATTAAAAAAAAAAAAAGATTAAGTTAATTTAATTAACTTGTTTTAGGACACCTTGAAGGAATTGTGTAGAACCCTTGCCGTTTTTACCGTGTTGGTCTTGACTGCTGCCTACTACAACAGTCAAAAATGATTTAAAAACAAAACAAGAAGCTTTGGATGTGCATTATTTTATAATTGAATGGCACATCGTAAATTATTCTTCACTTAAGGCAAAATGCAAACGTGCTGTCTTTGCAGACGTGCTGTTAGGTGAACATCTGCTGTCCAGTTTTTATTACCTTTCAGTCTAGGTTATTTAAGACTGCACAGGCTCCCCATAAAAATCATCAAATCATCAGCAGTGTCATTTATCTAGGAGGGTGCTGTAGTTTTACGTCAAAGCGTTGAGTAATGGTCACACAAGATTCTAGTTTATCACTGGTGATCAAGGCAAATTTTAAAGCGCTGCATCTGTTTTGAATAAGTCAGTTCAACAGCTTTTTGTGTGCATGGGAAAGAGGGCTTATGGTCTAATTCAACATTGATAACAAAATCAATGTATCAGTTATAAGAAAGAAGAAACGGTTTCGTGTTAAGAAATGTGTTTATTGGCTCAGAGCATTGAAAGAGGGCTTGATGGAGACCCTCGGGACGCAAGGGAAGGGTTCAGCGTTAAACAGAGAACTCTGATTCTGCCAGCCCTGCTTCCAAACACGTTGGTCTTGATTGTGGTTTTGTTATGCCCTGAGTTCTTGCAAACTGCTTGACATAGGTTTTCATTATTGTAAGCATATAGTCTTAGTGTTTCTTCTTCAAGTGTTGACAGTTTTATTCATGTTATGGTGTAAGGCTTGTAGCTCCATTATAAAAGCAAGTCATCAAACAGTTCTCAAGTGTGGTTTGAGCATATGATGTGTGTGCAGATGTTTACTGTGCATTCACTTTAAGGCACTTTGAACATCGTGAAAACACTTGGTCGAGCTATGATGTGTTTTGCATCCGCATGCTGTAAGTGAATTTGTGCATGCGTGTGTGTTAGCACTAGTTATTCTCTTGAGAAGCAATGTTGGGTCAGTGCATCCTCCCAGGCTGGCCTTGTTTGAGAAGAGTAGGCAGGGAGTCATAAACACTTCTTACTCTGTTTAAACAAGATGACTTGGAGTCTCCTATTACTCAGATGAGTGCGCTCGCTTGCTCTCGCTCTCGCTCTCGCTCCCTTCTCTCTTTCTCTCTCTCTTTCTTCAAGGATGTTTTGTAAATTTTATATTAGACAAGCAAACATGGCGAGCCATATTAGTAGAAGGCAGAATATTTTTTTTATGAAACCAATTATCAAGTTGATTTGATCTTTAATAAGCTCATAAAAGCAAGGATAAGACATGATTTTACATTTTATTTATCGATGAAGGATATATGCAAGTTTGAAGGCATTTGAAGTATACAAAAACATTGTGCTCAGTTGAAAATGATGTATTGTGTTTAGCTATTTCTCAATGAAATATGTTTTGTTTTTAAAAGTTTGTATTAAAATAAAGGTGCTTTAGACTGCTCTCCTTCTCACTCTCATTCAATTTAGTCTGTTGTTAGAACAAAGAAACAATCATAAATGAAGTAAAACTGTCTTAGAGACTAAACAAAAAAATATTAAGAGTCATTTTAACCCAATTGACATTTAAACCTATATATATATATATATATATATATATATATATA
>CAIGQQ010038283.1:2519216-2531917 GCA_903798035.1 Danio albolineatus
ATATATATATTTCAATGAAAATTGGTTTGAATCAACTTAATACTTTAGAGTGTAATATTTAGGAAAGTTAGGACGCTATGCTATCCAAACTGTGCCCAGGCACGTTTCCCGATTCTTTTGAGATGTGAGTATTCTGAATCAGGCTCAGGCGCAGTTCAGTTGGTTTGCCCTGACCCGGTTGGAAGAGGTGTGCCACAGCGCGGTTCACTTGGGCTTTGGTGCGGTACGCTTGTAGTGTGAGTGCAAAGCGCACCTGAGCCCGAAACTGAAGACACAACGTCATTTTTAAGGGACTGTTTCATATGGATTTATTAATTATTCTTAATTTTTAGTGAACACGAACTGTCATATTTTATTAAAGATGAAAACCCCTCGCTGCACATCAGCTACACCTTCAGGAAACCTCCTAATACGTGCAGCACGAGGACTTTTATGATAATTTATGAGCGTCAAAAGTGGTGGATCTGTTCGGCAAAGTGCATGACTTGACTGCATGTCACTGCATCCCAAAGGACTAAAATAATACAAAACGATATAACTAAAGCAATCTCCACTGTGCTGAGCGAGAGCGCTTCCCTTCTTGTTAAACTGAACAGTCGCATCATCGATCATGTAAGCGTGCTCAGGTCTGGTATAGGTAAAAATGCAATGTGAGTGCAGGCAGAGGGTTAGAGCGTATGGGGGACCAGTGCACTTTGGAACGGTTCAAGGGAACTGTGCCTAATGTGAGTGCGCCCTATTGACCTTATTCTCTGCGTACGAGCCACTTGAGACTTTTTGTCTTGAGACTTCCGGTCTCATTCACTTCCATTCATGTTTAGACATTAGAAACAGCTAGTTCTGCTGCTTGATGTTGCAAACTGATGTTTTCATATTATATTATTCTATTTTGTCTGTATAATCATGCAAACACTTGTTTTTAGAGCAAGTAGTTTGACCATTTTCTGCTGTTTATTATTCCTAGTCAATTCTCCCATAGACGACTGAATCGGAAGTTCTAAAACAATCGCAAAAACGAGCGCACTTCTGCATTAAAGAATAAGGTCAATACCTCACAAATTAAGAGATCTGACCAGATACTTAGTCTGCTGATGGTAACCGAATCAGCAGCTGTGTATTATTACACAAATATATTAGCATACTGTTTACATTTATGGCTTACTTATGTAACACAAACCTTACAAGATATTACTGTTTATTTATATATTTACTTGCCTTCCATAATATAAAGGCTGCGTGACTACAAGACCTTCTTAAAACAGCAATGCACGAATATCTTGTAGTCTCCACTGATCCCTGCTTACTAAGTAGCCCCTAGGCTGAGTGTTTGCACATTTGCTTTTAAAAAGACGAAATCACCCTCACTGTGTATTAGAACACGACCAACTTTCCCACTGTGGAAAGATTGGTAGGCCTCGGTACTGTCTTCATAAACGCTCCATCCACTCCTTGTGACAGGACAAAGTAATTAAAAATATCCCCGTAAGTTACCTCTGGCTCATATCATCTACCCACATTAATGGTAACGATGGATGGGGCAATATGAGACCATCTGATCCTTGCAGGGAGGTTTTGCCATACTCCCAGCTCAAAACATTTACTGAATATATGCCATTTTTTTTAAATTACTTTCCGAAACAGTCATCTGATTTGCTGTGTCAGCGTACCGGAAGTTGGATGACAAAATGCTGAAGAGCAAAGTATTAAAAGTGGGAGGAGCGGAATAAGGTCAATACAACAATGGTAAGGAATGTCCATCAGATTCTAGAGTAGAGATGCACAAACTAGGGCCAAAGTTGGCGCATGGTAACCTTTGATTTGTCCTGCCATCCCATCTGAGAAGAGAGAGAGAATTATGGGGATGGTTTAGAGCAGGGCTGCTCAACCCTGTTCCTGGAGATCTACCTTCCTGCAAAATTCAGCTCCAACCCTGATCAAACACACCTGATCCAATTAAGTAGGACCTGAACAGCACTCGATAATTACAAGCAGGTGTGTTTGATATGGGTTGCAGAAAGGTAGATCTCCAGAAACAGGGTTGAGCAGCCCCTGGTTTAGAAACTGTCAATTCAAGTTTAATGTAGCCCTTTGTTTGTTTGTTTGTTTGCTTTATTGTTAAAAACTGAAATTAAATGTTTCAATTAAATGGTGTAAATGAATCTGATTTTGTTGAAACATACATAGTCACCGACAATGCAGAGACTTTGGTGGGCAAATCAAGTTAAAGACAGATTCAGCTTGAATTGTATTCTTCAGCATTGAACTTAACTGTATTATAAATGTGATTGTATTTATTGCAATAAGTTATCATTTAGAAACGTATACTGCATTAGTTAATACAATTGAAAGTAGGCTAATGTTTTCTATTTATTTTGAAATATTATGAAAAAAAATGGAAATGACCTATAGCAACTTTAATGTAACACAGTTTGGTATATGTATCTGCGGCCCACTGCTCTCAATGATATTTGCTTTTTGGCGCTTCATACGAAAACGTTTGGGCACCCCTGTTCTAGAGGATATGAGGTTTCCTGTAGGAAATGTACCCTATAAAAGAGCAGTAGTTCCTCTAATGTTCTGTAGAGGATCATTTGGTGACAACTTGATACGTGCTCTTTTATGAGGGTCTGCATTTGTTACTTAAGGAACAGAGTCTTGAGAACAGTCTTGGACTAAAGTGACATTATTTATGTAGCTGGGTGGTCTCTCCTTCCAGGGTAAGATTGTTAAAAGAGTGGTTTATCACATCTTGATTTATTTGTAATGAGCACACTGTAATGCTTATGTTTTTCTTCTCTTGTCTACAAGTAGTGGGTGTCACTCGCAAACCCCATTGTCTAACGTGTCTGGGATGGAGGCTTTGTTTATTTCTCTGATTATGTTTATTGGGAGGATTTTAACACGATTTCCAGTTGCTTATACAGTTTATAAGATAGAGTTGGTAGGAGGATAACATGTTTTATCATTTAACCATGTTCACCCTCATTTTCAATCATAGTAAAATATTATTGGGTAAATGTGAGACACCCCATTTTTGTTTTGGCTTGAAATTATATGTTAAACTGCATTTTCTAAATGATTTTATTGAAATTCAGAAACATTCATTCATTCATTTTCTTTTCGGCTTAGTCCCTTTATTAATCCGGGGTCGCCACAGCGGAATGAACCGCCAACTTATCCAGCATTTGTTTTACGCAGCGGATGCCCTTCCAGCCACAACCCATCTCTGGGAAACACATCCACACATTGTCATTCACACACATACACTACGGACAATTTAGCTTACCCAATTCACCTGTACCGCATGTCTTTGGACTGTGGGGGAAACTGGAGCACCCGGAGGAAACCCACGCAACCACGGGGAGAACATGCAAACTCCACACAGAAATGCCAACTGGCCCAGCCGGGGATCGAACCAGCGACCTTCTTGCTGTGAGGCGAACGTGCTAACCACTCAGCCACCGTGGCGCCCCTTCAGAAACATTAATACTGTGATTAAATGTTTTGAAAAAGTCTTCTGCTTACTAGGGCAGCATTTTTGTGATCAAATATGCAAAACAAGAGTAACATATTGAAATGTTGTTTATATTTACATTAATTGTTGTCGTATTATAGATTAAATATTTGATCACACTTTATTTTTATGGTCCGTTTTCTGAAATGAAGTTACATTGCATCTTCATGTACGCCTGTCACAATAATCAACATATCGACTTATCGCACAATACATGGACATGACCTCATTCATTTTTGATGCAATGGATATTTTGGTGCAATGATGCAATATATATCCCCAATACGTAAAAAACAATTCTTGCAACATTTTAGCTGATTGCACAACCTCTCTATCTCTATCGGAGGTGTCAGTGTCAGTATGGTTAAAAAAAAAACACTTTAGTATTTACCATAAATGACTAAAGTATGTTTTGATGTGGGTGTCTAACAACTGAAAATAGATCTGGTAGCAGATATCGCATCCTCTGTTACTTTTTACCTTGCATTTCTTTTTGTTAATGTTTATTATTATTTATTTGTTTAGGATATGCATTTTCACATTCTGATTCCAATGCCTAATTATTAAATTGTTGAAATGACTATAATGAAATTAAATATTCTTTAAAATAAAATATGATGCGTTCTTTGGAAGAGTGTACTTGCATATGGTGATTGTCATTCTGGCATTATTCAATGAGCGGCTTAAAATGGTCTTATACTGTATTCACACCAGACGCGGCAAGCGTGACAAAATCACGCTATTCGCGCATAAATAGACGCGTGAACATTTGAGTTTACTTGCTTCATTCGCGCGTACAAATCCACTTCATTCGCGCATCAAATTGACTTGAGAACAGACGCGGATTCGCGTGATGGGCAGGGTTTCTGTCTATGGCTTGGTGACTGTAGCTTTATTGCTAAATGGCTAACAGGGGTTTTATAGAGAGAATAACTGTGTTTATGTGCTTTATGAAGGCTGAAAAACAGCATCGATTCGTTTGGAGCTGTATCTGAGCCCCCAAGATTATTTCAGAGGTGCACCCAGCTCTGTGACCTCATAAACTCCTCCAGAAACTAAACCTGGATGATGGAAGCTTTCAGCGGTGCTTCTGACTGTGCTGAGCCCAGTTTGATGAACTGTTGTCGGTGTCGGCCCGTTTTCCCCGAGTTTTCCCCGAGACACCAACAACATTTGCTACGTCATAATCACACCCCCACAAGAGCAAGCTCCTGATTGGTTAACGGGGCACGAATGTCCGCTGAAGTTCAGATTTTAAAACTGGAGCGTATCGCGCCGTGCCTATCGCGCAATTCGCATCATTCGCGCCGTGCCATTCGCGTGTATCGCACCGCAAGATGCCTATTCGCGCCTTTGCATTGACTTAACATGTAAATCACTCATGCTTGACGCTTCTTCCGCATCTGGTGTGAACGCAGCATGAAAATGATAATAATATGGTTTATCTCAATAAATTTTGTTGCAATATATCGTACAACAAAAAATAGATATCATGACAGACCTATCTACATGCCAACTAATTCTCATTAGATTACAAGTAGACCGTTAGGTTGGGGTTAGGGTTAGGCTTAATGTAAATTGACATGTACTTCCAAATTTCCTTATAGTCAGTAAAATGTCTGTTTAGCAGCAGTATCAACAGATATTAAGCAGAAAGTCTACTAATACTCAAATGGACCATCAAAATAAAGTGTTACCAAATATTTTATTCCTATGATTCAGAGCTGAATTTTCATCATCCAATTGTCAGACTCAAAAAAAAAGTCAATACCAAAGGCACCCGATTTTGCAATTTGTTGCTCAATAAGGATTTCATAATAATATCAGTAAACCTGTATTCATCCATCATATTCTTTCTTTCTTTCTACATGTTTTTTCAATGCTTATAATCTCATCTTCATTCATGGGTTCTATCATTACCTGGTCATGCCCTTTAGATCTTCCAATGCACCGTCCATCTTCCATGAACTACATTTTTAGCAAATTAAAGAAGTGTAGTATTTTCAGTGTGATTGTCTTATTAGTTTTTTTGGTTGTTATTGAGGAATAACATACCTTACAACTATGTTGTGATTGACCGATCAGAAACAAGTATTTCAGAGAGCCATATTTAATCATTAAACGTTTTTAAAACAGGCTTTTCCAAATTTCACAGTGCTCTTATGCAAATGTTACGCACCTGACTGCTGCTATAGTACTGTAGTCAGTTTATGAGCATTATGTCAACATATGAGCATCACAGAGCTGTAGATGAGAGTAGGGCAGAGCGAAACAGACAAGAGCCAAGATAAGGCTACATCAGCTGTAAAGTCTGTTAGCCTTTAAGAAAGTGGGAAAAGTATTTAATGATGTTGTGAAGTGTTTATTATAATCATAATGGACCTGCTGTATACACTGAAGAATTAGGAATATTTTAGTTGTGGGATTGATTGAATGGGTGGCATAGTTTCCAGTTTCCAGCTTGGAAAACGTTATTGTCCTTTTCTGTTGTGGGCTGTAACCAAGTAAGTTTACACTTTATTTTGATGATCCGTTTGTTGAATTTAAGTTACATTGCAACTAATTCTCATTAGATTATAAGTAGACTGTTAGGTTGGGGTTAGGGTTAGGGGTAGGGTTAGTGTAAGTTGAGATGTACTTACAAAGTTTCTTATAGTCAGTTAAATGTCTGTTGAATGTCTGTATCAACAGATATTAACTAGACAGTCTACTAATACTCAAATGGACAATCGAAATAAAGTGTTACCCAAAGTAATTTTACTGTACTACACTACTGTGCTTAAGAAAGAATGTGAAAGATTTTTTATTTTAGGGCACATTTACGTATCTACATAGCTACAACTCTGCATAAGTATGCGATTTGGGGGCACACCTCAAGTCTCCAATTAATAACTCTCTGATTAAGATGCTCCGGCTACTGTAAATCTTCACGATCACTGATTCAAATGACTTGATGAGAGCTAGACTTCACTTCACTCCAGACTCTAGACTTCTTAAGACTGATTTAAAAGATCTGGTCAGAGCGAGTCTTAAAGATCCATTGATTTAAAAGATCTGGTCTGACCAAGTCTCCAGTTACAGTTCACTGATTCAAATGATTCATCAGAGAATTCACAAATTTGACCCAAAGTAAGCAAAGAACAAGAGATTCTGCAAAGTGCGAGTGCCCACAACTAATGGTGGAAAAGTAAGATACTCAATCAAATCTAAATCATATGACTCATTATTGTAAATGGAAATTTGCTTAGGGACTGAGTGTCATTTGTTTCTGGACTGAATCTGTTCAAGCTGCTTGTGACCACTATATGAAATGGATGAAAGTGTACAGTCTATTACTGCATGAACAAGGTACTGTAGAGTTTATTTAAACTGAACACAGTATTAACGTAATTCTGTTATAGTAAATAGTAATATTTAAAAAAGTAATATTAAAGTGACAATAAATAGTTGTCATGCATCTTCGTCATCACCTTACCACTTAATAGATAATAGATGTAGTGACTTGTTATTTTATTTTGTACAGTATGTTTGACAACCCATTTAAACACAATCCTTTTTTTCACTCATGCCTTTATTGACCTTATTCTAAAATGTGGAAGTATGCTCCTTTTGGCGATTGTTTTAGAACTTCCAATTCAGTCACCAAGGGAGAAATGACTAGGAATAATAAACGGCATAAAATGGTCAAAATATTTGCTCTACAAACAAGTGTTTGCATGACTATACAGACAAAATAGAATAATATAATAAGAAAATATCAGTTTGCAACATTAAGCAGCAGAATAAGCTGTTTTTAACGTCTAAAAATTAATGGAAGTGAAAGAGATCGGAAGTCTCAAGCCACAATGGTTCAAATGGCTGCGCCCACTCATACACAGAGAATAAGGTAAATATACTAGATTATATGGTATATTTTGTTATTATAATTTGTTTGCACACTTGAATTAGGATTAACCATCTGCATAGTATTGTGCATCTATGACAACTTTTGGTAATGAGACGTTACCATCCCCTTAATGTGAAAAATCTCCTCTGTATGTGCTGAAGGAACACAGTGAAGTGACTAAGATGTCTCCCACCCTGTGCTTACAAGCTGACTTCATTTCCCTGTAAGCAGCTTCAGACCATGAGGTATTTTTGAGAGGCCCTCATTCCCTTGCGTAATGTCACTTGCCCAGTGCTTATGACATAAAAGAAACAGTCATATCAGGTGGTGACCACCAACTCACTAGAAAGTTATGATTTTTTTTTTTTGCATTTTTTTTTGGACCAATCGTACTGAACCTCCTAAAAACCTATGCATGTTGTTTGTATATGTGTCTGAGACTGCATGTGGTCTTCTGTTTACATGGCGAGGGAATGGAAATATGTCTCTAAGCTGTCAAAATTTAAAGGGCAGGATTACATGGATAAGTGAGGGAGACAAACAAACAGAAAAAAATAAGTTTGATTTAATGGAGCCAATCATCTCAGAACAAGGTTTATTTGTCACTGTGGGTGTATGAGGGAGGGAGGAATAAGACATAGCATTATCTTATTTTTCCCACAGCTTTTTGCCACTGCATCTTGATGCAGACTTTGTAAATGTCTTAATTTTATAGAAACATGTCGAAGTTTCTAAACAGAAAGATTTTATTTGCAGCTGAGCTGGTAGCTGAGAGAACAGACTGATAAATACATGCATACATGCTTTTACCGGCCCTTTTATGCCCTTTCGTGGCATAGATTCAACAAGGTACTGGAAAATTCCTCAGAGATTTTGGTCCATTTTGACATAAAATCACCAAGTTGCTGCAGATTTTTTAGCTGCACATCCATGATGCGAATATCCTGTTCCACCTAAACCCAAAAGTGCTCTATTGGATTATGATCTGGTGATTGTGGAGGCCATTTGAATACAGTGAAATCATTGTCATGTTCAAGAAACCAGTCTGAGATGATTCGCACTTTATGACATGGCACGTAATCCTGTTGGAAGTTGCCATCAAAAGATGGGTTCACTGTGGTCATAAAGGGATGGACATGGTCTGCAACAGTACTCAGGTAGGCTGTGGTGTTGACATGGCCCAAACTAAAGGGCCCAAAGTGTGCCAAGAAAATATCTCTCACACTATTACACCATCACCAGCCTGAACCGTTGAAGACAAGATGGATCAATGCTTTTATGTTGATGATGCCAAATTCTGACCCTACAATCTGAATCGAGACTCATGAGACCAGGCAAGGTTTTTCAAATCTTCTATTGTCCAATTTTAGCGAGCCTGTGTGAATTGCAGCCTCAGTTTCCTGTTCTTAGCTGACAGAAGTGGCACCCAGTGTGGTCTTCTGCTGCTTCAGCCCATTCTCCTCAAGGTTCGATGTGTTGTGCGAACAAAGATGCTCTTCTGCATACCTCGGCTGTAACGACTTAAGGCCCGTGCACAGCAAGACTTTTTTTGCATGCGTTTTTGGTCGGCATTTAACGCTTCGTGACTAAATAAAAGGCGTCAATATGATCGTGCACATCAACGCGCAAAACGTAAAACCATAATTTTTTTTAAAAACGCCTCAAACCTTCTCCACCAATCAGATTGGCACTTTTGTTCACGTGTACGGAGCCGCTGAAGTTACAGTAAACACCCCTCGGAGGCACTCAAGCGCAAAACTGTCAATGCGAGCGCACATTGAAGAAGATGCCCAGAGGTGATATGAACTAAAAGCTGTTTATTGCACGGTTGAACAATAATCATTAAATCATCGCTAGAGCTGCTACTTGAACCATCCATGCTTTGCCGATCGCCAACAACAAGCATGTCAACTTTCTCTCTTCTTCTTCTGTGTAACAAGCAGGTGTCAGAAGCTTGCGCCACCCTGTGCGCCATCTAACATCAAGGAGTGATTTTGCATACTCTTCTGCTTGACGCCAGAGAAAATCGCTTGGGCTTAAATGCGGAAAAACGCTGACGATAAACGCAAACGAAAAGGGTCCCGGTGTGTACGAGCCTTTACTGTTGCCTTTCTATTAACTCGAACCAGTCAGGCCATTCTGCTCTGACCTTTGGCATCAACAAGGCATTTGCACCCACAGAACTGCGGCTCACTGGATTTTTTCTCTTTTTTGGACCATTCTCTGTAAACCCTAGATATAGTTGTGCGTGAAAATCCTAGGAGATCAGCAGTTTCTGAAATTCTGAAAGACCGGTCCGTTAGGCATTAACAACCATGCCACATTCAAAGTCACTTAAATCGCCTTTCTTCCCCATTCTGATGCTTGGTCTGAAGTACAGCAGACCGTCTTGATCATGTCTACATGCGTAAATGCATTGAGTTGCTGCCATGTGACAGGTATACCTAATAAAGTGGCCGGTGAGTGTACGCACATACTGTACATATATGTATTCATTAAAAACTAAAATGTTACACATGTTTTTTCAATATCTGATTCAATTGTTGCACATATTAAGTAATAATTCATCATAATTCTTTTGTTTTTGAAAACTTTTACTCTGCCCTACACTGGCACACTGTTTATAACTGGTATTAAGATGCATTTTGGTCCGTAAAAAGCATTAAGGATTTGTGTTTTGGGAAAAGGATTTGTGAAGTTAGGACTGGTTACAGAATATTTTGCCTTTTAAACCAAACTTAGATTTCAGACGGCAAAGATTAAATCCTGTCTGCCTGTGCTTTAAAAACATGTCTGTCTTTTTTGGCTCTTCGAACACAGTCAACCACATAAGCATTTACACTGCAAAAGCAATGTGGAGGAAAGTGCACAAGCTCAAACTGTTTTAGACCGTTTTCCCCAGAATTCAGCATTGTGTTCTTGCGATTGTATCAGCAAATGTGTCAATGACATGTGCAAACAGGACATCAGGTTAATCAGAATATATTGCTGTCTTGCATCTGCAACTATTGCAATGTTCTAAGTAAGGATGTGTCATAAACCTGCACAAACATGGCTGAAAAGATAGTGATCAATGTAGTCAGTTGTATTTTTAATTTTATTATTTTTTAATGGTTATTTTTTATTTTATGTATTTATTTTGTAACTTTAATTTTGAATATGCATGTACTGTATGAACATGATATGAATATCAATTTGATGCATATTGAGTGTTTTACATACAGCACAACTGGCATTTTTTGACAGAATTGCAGAATGTTCATGGTAGTGAAAGTTTGCCAATTCCAACACAATTGCATCCCACTTTTTATTTTAGTTGTTAATTTGTATTAATTTGTACGGTTTAATTAGTAAAGGTTTTTTTTTAATGATTTGTTCATCCCCCATCAAAAAAATAAGGGTTAGGGTGGGGTTTGGGGGCGTGCCGCCTTAAAAAAAAATCATTTCATAAGATCAAAATTGCTATCAAAATTATAATCTGCCACATCAGAAGAGAAAAGCAGAACTTTTTCGATAGCGCTCGAAGGCAGAATCGGCTTAATCTGGTGACTAATACCTCTAGAGTGTGTTTATATCAACAAAGGACTCATGAGTAAAAGGTCATTATGATTGTTTGACTGTTAATTCGACAAGAGCCTTTCCCTGAAAAGGCTCTCGTTTGTATAGATGAACACAACGTTTTTATAGTAGGGCTGAAGACGACCCCTCCTAGTGCTCCTGCTGATGACTTCTTGGAAATAACGCAGTATATGGTCCATTGAGTCTTCAATAAATCAGCAATAAGAGCGAATGACTTACGCAAGGCAACATGCAAACATCTCTTATTTTGGGCGGGGTGCTGTTGAATGATCATTGACTGATTTTAATTGTTTTTTTATGTACAGTGTTGGTTGCTTAAATACCAAAGGGGCTTCCCCTAAAGTTTCTACGTCATTTGTGGATGTGGGATGTCAGTGTTCTTTAATCGGAAAAGCCTGGCTTCTATCTGTGGTTATTAAACGAGCTCGCAAGATATACTAAAATAAAGTAACTAAACTTTCCAACTAAAATTCAGTAACTGAAGAGTTATTGCCGGCAACACTTGCAATTTAATAACCCCTATGTACAGACAGCTTGGAAATAAACAAACAAGTAAGGGAAGTATTGTGGCTCATCAACAATTTCATCTGATTCTTAATTTGCTTATTAATATGCATATAGATTTATATCATTATTACATTTAAGGCGTTTATATCACTGTAATCTTTTTATGGATGTTTTTTTGTCCTTCATAAAACCATGCAGTCAAAGGAGAGACTACATAAGACAACATGTTTGCTATTTGTCATAGTTTTTCAGGGAATGTGAAGCCATTTCTGAGTCATTTTAGGAACCAGGGAGGAACGTGATGTTTCTGTGCTGTACTTCAGTACCCTGGAAATTAGCTCCATGAGCTCAGTGAAACGTCTTCATGTGAAATACTTGATGTAATGCTCAAAGTACATACACATATCCCTGACAAAATACAACAATTGGACCTTTGTGCAGGTTATGAAAAGGAAATTTGTTTACCATGTTGTCACGTCTTCAAACTCATCCATGCGCTGAAATCACTGTACCGATGCTCTCAATTTTTCCAAACAGCTGTAGGAATAGAGGACTTTGAGCACATCTCCTGAAGTTCAATCTGAATGGTGTGTTTCTCATAGAATCCCGTAGACGCTAGCGCACAATGGCTCCAAAACCACTGAGTAATCGTTTCCCTCAGCCAAATTGAAGTGGATGTAATTGGTTGTCACCCTTGCGTTTGTGGAATGTTAGATCTACTGCTGCTCTGGAAGGGTGTCAAAGCCTGAATTGGAGGTCACAGAAACAGGCAGAATGGTGTCGATGGGTTATCTTAGGTCAGTCTCTCCTAAATCACAAAACGATTTCCCTTTGCACTACAGGCTGCTGTAATTTATCTGAGGACACTAGTTTGGCTAACCTTTGCTTCACCCCGAAGTTCATAAAGGAGATGCTCCTTTAAAGTTTTCGTCAAAAGTATTACTTACTCTACTATCCAGGAGGTTGTTCTGTGTGAGAAAATGGAGAGGTTGAACGTGACTCATTCACTTAAGTATTTTATTTCATTTTAGTGCCTGATTTATCAGGGTTTGCCACAGCGGAATGAACTGCCAGTAACTTTGGCATATGATTTTATGGAGTTGATGCCATTCCAGATACATCTCATGAACCCCCTGGCGCTGGGAAACACCTACACACTCTCTCATTTACACACACACACACACACACACACACACACACACACACACACACACA
>CAIGQQ010038283.1:2531927-2553635 GCA_903798035.1 Danio albolineatus
CACACACACACACACACACACACACACACACACACACACACACACACTCATACATTATAGCCAATTTTAGTTTATTAAGTAATTCTCCTGTATTGCAAGTCTCTGGACTCTGTGAAGAAGTAACCTGCAAACTCTACACAGAAATTTCATCTGTCTTAGCCAGCCCTCGAACCAGAAAGGAGGCACCAGTGCTCTTTTAAAATAATACTTTTTAAGTATTTTTCCCTTCTTTGCTGTTTTCCCAGTACATGTTCCTAATATCCTGACGATGGATCATTTAAATTTGTGGCAAATATTATCCAAATGTCCCCTGATGCACCCTCCATGCATCACTACTGTTTATATACATCAGAGGTCACCAATCTCGGTCCTGGAGGGCCGGTGTCCTGCAGGGTTTAGCTCCAACTTGCTTCATCACACCTGCCTGGATGTTTCAAATATACCTAGGCTGTTTCTCAATATGCGTTCTTCAGCGGTCTTGCGTCCTCGTGTTCTCGTGTAACGTCATCATCATCCGCCGAAGTTCAGTTCCAATACTCAAGACCGCAAGAACGGAGGACGTGTGAAAGCTCCTGGATGTGTTCTTGATATCAAGGATGCACCGATGCAGACTTGAGCACCGAACTCGCTCTAGAAGTCCCAGAAGTCATTGCGACTGGAGGTGGGAAGCGCAGCATTTTGTATAGATTTATTATTAAAGTTCAGAGATGCACTTATTTACCTCAGGAGTTTCCCTAAATGAGACGGTGAAATAAACATTAGCATAAAAATCTTAATAAAGGCATAAACACATTAAGGGTGTTTGTTTGTTGAAATTCGAATTAAAATCTGTGTTATTTGTGATGTGCAGCGTATATTTCTGAAGTATTTATGCATACCATATATTGTGAAATGGGGGGAAAACAGTAAAATAAAAATAGTGTTTAAATAATTTCCGGTTAAAGACGTGACCATCAGGAAGAACGCAGCATCTCATTTCTCACAGGACGCATTCTCTGTTCTCGCGGTCTCCCGAGTTCGTTCTTCCGATGTGACCTGGCAAGACCGGTCTCCACAAGAACACGAGTCTGTTCACTGCGTTCTTGGAATTGATAAACAGCCCTAGTAAGACCTTGATTAGCTTGTTCAGGTGTGTTTGATTAGGGTTGGAGCTAAAATCTGATGGAAACTGGCCCTCCAGGAGCAAGTTTGGTGATCACTGATATACGTTATAGCACTTCCAGGATGACTGTTCCTTCATTTAATTCTTATTACTGCTTCATTTTCACTTGTACATTGACCACCACTTTAAATAGACTAGCTGATAGTGGCCATGTTTGGGATCAACTTTTGATTTGTTTATGTTGTGCATTGGTCATGACCATTTTGTGCAAAGCCGCAGTTTTTTCCACCAACAGTTGCTTTGATTTTTGGCTGAGATATTATACTGATAGCCAAATATCTCTTCTTTCGAACTCTGCGGCAAACCATTGTATGCTTTAGCACATATCAAGCTTTCAGTGGGGTTCAGGCTAATTGATGGTGAATTCATATGTGAAAATGAAGCTGCAGTACATGCAGCATCAGACAGAATTGAAAGAACTGTTGGCAATCATATAGTAATGCAGACACATATGGATCACTACAATAAGGATTCAATTATAGACTCTTGGTTATTTGATCACTTTAATTCAAATATTAACATTAATTTGGCTAACTTTAGTTCCACCATGTAGTTCATGAAGTAAATACTATACAGTCTACAGTAAAGTGAGTTGTTTAGTATTGTTCTGTTATAACACGAAGAGTTTTATTTTAAATTGACCATTTTTCTCAGCCTCCTACAGTATGTTTATGTTCGGTATTTGACTTTAAACACAATAAAAGGAACTTACTCTTTGCCGTTAAAAGGTAAAATTTAACCTACACACAACCTGTGGAAAATGCTAAAGAAATTTCCGTCACACTTAGAGGTTTGCCCACTATTGTGTGTCAACTACTGCAACAGTAATGCCAGAAGGCATATCACACAGTCATATTTCAGGATGACAATGCATAGATTAATGAGGCTCAAATTATAAATGAAAGTTTTGTTTTCACACATGAATTGCCCATCAGATGACCTTAACTCAATGAACGTCTTTGGTGAACATCTGAAAATACTTTACAGAGTGGTTTTCATCCGGGTCTGATAGTGACAATGTTTAGGATAAGCCTTACATTTGTTTATGAAATTCATTTGTGAAGTGTCACAAAGCTTATTTCCATCAAATGTTGCTTTCATCGTTGGCTGTGATCTGGTACAGTTAATGGAGCATCTACACTATCTGACCCTGTGGGAAACCGCTATCTGCTCCAGCCCATTTCAAAGTCTTTCAATAGGGTTCAGGTCAACTGATGGCCAACTCCACGTGTGAAAATGAAGCCACACACCCCGCAGTAAAGGATAGCAAACATAGACCAAGACAAAAACATAATAATTACTAAAAAAACATTAAAATAATAGACTTTTAGGTACTTGTTCACTTTACAGTCATTTTTCTCAGGGTTATATAGTGACCATGTTTAAGATAATCTTGCATTTGTCATGCAGTTTCACAAAGCTATTTTCCCTCAAAAAAGTTGCTTAGAGTATAATAGAGTATCTCCACCATCTGCCCCTGAGGGATACCACTACCTGCTTCAGCACAATCAAAGACTTTCTGTTGGGTTCAGGTCAATTGATGGTCAACTCATGTGTGAAAATGAAGATACACACTCTGCCACAGGCTACCAAGCATATCACAGCCAGAAATATATTAATCACTGCCATAAAGATCAAATCACTCTTAGGTAATTGCTCTCTTAATTACAAAAACAAACAAACAAACAAACAAACAAACAAACAAACAAACAATTTACACATACATATAATGCTGAGGTCAATATTTTAGCCTCCACAGGAAAGTATTATTATTGTTTTTAATTAAATTTGTTGTTGTTGTTGTTGTTGGCTACAGAACAGGCCAATGTTATACAATGACTTTACTAATTAACCTATTTAGCCTATTCAACTTAAGCTGTAATCGCACGGTCCTACACAACCTGACACAAGTTTTGTCATCAATCCTCTTTTTTAAGAGCAACAAATAATAACTTGGTTTCTAGTTGATCATTTGGAAAAGTGGCAGAAGGTAGATTTTTCTGATGAATCTTTTCTTGAACTGCATTCCAATCATCACAAATACGGCAGAAGAAATATTGGAACCTGCATGAACCCAAGATTCTCATCGAAATCTGTCAAGTTTGGTGAAGGAAAAATCGTGGTTTGGGGTTACATTCAATATGAGTGGATGTAAAAGATCTGCAGAGAGGGTGGCAACTGCCTGAGGTATTAAGATATCTGTGCTGCCCATTATATTGCAAACCACAGGAGAGGGCAAATTCTTCAGCAGGACAGCGCTCCTTCTCATACTCCAGCCTCCACATTAGAGCAAAGAAGGTCAAGGTACTCAAAAGCAAAGGTCAAGGTAATCTAAGATTGGCCAGACCAGTCATCTGACATGAACATTATTGAGCCTGTCTGGAATAAGATGAAAGAGGAGGCATTGAAGATGAATCTAAAGAATCTTGATGAACTCTGGGAGTCTTGCAAGAACACTTTCTTTGCCATTCTCGATGACTTTATTAATACGTTTATTTGAGTCATTTCAGAGATGAATGGATGCAGTCCTCCAAGCTCATGGGAGTCATACACAATATTAATAATTTTTCCACTGCACCATGACTTTATATTCTATGCTGTACATTATTTCCGTCAAGTGACGAGACTTTTGTTTCAGCAAAGTCAGACCTTACTGGCCTAATTAAATAATTAAAAATCAAGACACGATCATATTTTATTTTGGTAAAATAAGCATAACCTAGAGGCCTTTGCCTTTCATATAAGCCACTTCTGATACCAAATGATCAACAAGAAGTCAAGTTATTATTTGTTGTTCTTCAAACTTGGATAGGCGACAAGACTTTGGTCAGGTATCTTGCAAAATAATTGTTACATTTTTAGTACTGTCATCATGGCAAAAACAAAACAAATTAATTATTTATTAGATTATCAGATTAGATTAAAGTTATTCAATATTAGTTATTAGAACTACTGTTTAAAATGAGTTGAAAAAAAATTACTAATTTGCACCGACTATAGAGGGATAATGATTTTGTCTTCAACTGTATTTACAGAATAGTTCAGTATTTTTTAATCTAAAATTAGAACTCTAAATTTATTTGACCATCATGTACAAAGAGTTAATTAATTTCAAGCCAAACATGATTGCAGTTTTATATTATTTATTTAACCTACATATTTATTTTATGCTGTAAATGTAATATTTACTTTAGACTCACATATAGGTTTAGGTCTCACCAATAGGTTTAATCCTCTCTGTAGCTCTAGGCGTTATTCTCCCAAGTCCACCCATAAGCGAACCTCTTAATTACCCCTTAATTGCTTTACAGCCTCACTGACTGAAGCAAAGGGGACATTCCTGCAAGTGTGAGAAGCATGACAGATGCAAGCAGACAGAGACAATGAGCACAGCTTCGCAAGTACTTGTAAATGTAAGGACAGAGTTACTGCAAAGTAACACTGTATGTAGACTTGATTTGTGATGGTAACCGATAAAGAAGACAAATGCATTTGTCAGCGATCCAATAATCGAGTTTGTAAACAAAAGACAACGGAAAAACATAGTCAAAGAATAGACATGAAGGATTTGTTGTTTGTAAGTAGATCTGTGTACTTATGGTGATCTCAAAATGTAGTACAAAAGATGGTAAAATTTTATATGTGCAATAGTTGTTTGTATTTTCTGTCATACCCATGTTTTATCCATATGTGGGGTTAAACAATCCAGAAAAAAAAAGCTAAAGCTAAAAAGTGGCTCTGGTTACACTTATTGCAAATTATAATAAATTAAACTGAATCTATGACATTTATGTCCCATTTGACATGCGCTGTATATCATCCACTAATGTTCAAAGTTTTAGCTGATGTAAGTTGCATTTGCACATCTATGATTTCCCTTGATTTTCCCTTTCTTTTTAATAGGGTAACACTTTATGACCACTCTTTTTGCTGTCCCACAAGCTGTAGTCTTATATACATGCTGTAAGCTTTCTTTATTGTGAGTCAAGCAAAATCTTTCTTTGGTGCTGATCCAAAATACTGTATATGATGAATGCATTGTAATTTTGACATTTGTGAGTACGTGTATTAAACAATAAATGAGAACCACATGTCAACTGGATGCATTTTGAACTGCATTTTAAAATATAAATCAGGCTGAATCATTTCAGCTCAGCTGGAACTCTGTTCCAACTTTGTGTAGTATTTTTCATGTAGAGCTTCTGGTAATTGCATAAAAAACTAAAAATAATAAAAATATATAATAATGAAAAAGTTCTTTAAGTTTTTGCCCTGTTTCTTGTAATAAATAATATTTCAAATAATGAATATTGTCTTGTTTTCAAAATAAATGGGATCTATTTTAACGATCAAGGGGCAAAGTCTAAAGCGCATGGTGCAAAAGCATTAAGGTCATGTCCGAATTCACTTTTGCTATTTAAGGATGGAAAAATACAGTTTGGCGCATGGTCTACCAGGGTTGTGCTTATTCTCCTAATGACTTATGGGTGTGTTTTGAGCATAACATGCATTAAACCAATCTGAGTTGCATCTCACATTCTCTTTAAGAGTCAGTTATGTCCCACCATGCAGTGCTTTTGCTATTTACATGGCAGACTTTGTAAGTGGAAAAACTAAACGCTTCACTACGGAGAAAATAGTTAAACGGACTATCTGCAGTGTGAGGATAAAGAACGAGCCTCCTCCATGCGGCCTCTTTACTTTACTCCTTTACTTTCGTGGAGTAAGTAAACGGTGTTGCACGCACTCCACTGAAGACATCCATTAGCCTACATATTGAATTTCATTTGTTAAGTGCAAAGATTTGTTTCAAAACTATTTCTAAATTCAGTTCTTATTTTCAGCAAACGAATAAATGAACAATGATAATGAAGTGTGGTTAAAAAAAGAGTTATATTCAAACACGTCAATTTCTAATGCCCCATATAGTGACGCATATGTCTTCAAAATCTGACAGGTGAACAAATCTAAACTTGTTTTTATTAAAATAAATATAAGTATACATATAATAAATACTACTACTTGATGAAAGCATGAAGGTAGTGGTTTTTATATTTATGTATAAAATATAAATTTTTGTAACATTTTAATCCTTTAATTTTTTTTCTTATAAAAAGATATTTGTGTATTGCTGTACATCCTGTGTGTATTAAGCAATGTGTAAGCGTTTGGACCCACATAGGCGCATAACTTTAGACCAGCTTTTAGTTGGTCAATGGTGCAGTTTATTTCAGTTCATCAAAATAGCAATGCGCCAACAATGTGCCTTAACACACCTCCTTTTTAGACTGGAACACACTCCACAAAGTAGTGCAAATGGATTTGCTATTTAAACACTGTGGTGCAAAACGTGAAAATTAGAGTTGCGCTGGTCTGAAAATAGCAACAAATCATACCATGCACATCTTGCGCCTTCAGTGTTTTTTCTCCATAAAACAAGCTAAATAAGCAGCTAATGGGGTAACCAAACATAATCTTGTTTTTTTCTTTTAAATAAGATTATTTTGCTTGTTTTAAGGAAAAACTCACTTAAATTTGACATTATTTCTAAAAACAAGACTTCTAGAAAATGCGTCTTGATTTAAGAATTATAAAACATTTTGACTAGAATCAAGACAAAAACTCTAAGCTAGAAAAGCATTTTTTCCAGTGTATTTGTTCCCACTAAGAATAAAATGTATAAGCATTTAGAGAATATGTTCCCATGGGTTGCAGCTGGAAGGACATCCGCTGCATAAAACATATGTTGGATAAGTTGGCGGTTCATTCCGCTGTGCTACCCCAGATTAATAAAGGGACTAGGCTGAAAAGAAAATGAATGAATGAATGAATTTAAAGAATATCAGAATCTACACAATAACTTCCACAATATTGTAAGAATCATTTTCAGAATATTTTTTCTAGTGAACCAAAATACATCATATTTCAGCTCAGAAATGATCTTATTTTTTTTTATGTTTATATAGCTATCATTAAAGTTTTTCTATAGTATTCATTCTTTTTATACCTTTATTCCTACAGTACACTGTAAAAGTGGAATCCTGATATAATTTGATTAGTTTCACCCTTCCAACACCTTTAACACTAATAATTTTGTATCCACTTCATTTCATTTAATATACTTTAGTGATTTACAGCGGCTTCAGAAGCATGCGCTCATTGTGATGTAGTTTCGGCTTTCCACAGACATGACAGTACAAATTAACCCCAAAGCGTTCTCCATCTCCCAGCTTTATATTACCTTTAATGTGTTTAGGAAATTGTAAATAGAGCTAACAGAGCATTACTGATAGACCTGTCCAGGAACGACTGCCACACTCTGTGAACCCTGAGGAGAGTGTATCAACACAGTCGTAGTTTGTAATTATAGGAGTAGCATTATCGTGTTTGTATTTACGCTTTGTTTACCCAACAAAAGTCCAGTGATTATCCAGCATGTCTGGACAGAAATAGTGTTAGGGAAAGTGACAGCACACAGGCATCTTGTACTTTTTTATTCTGGTTATTGTTCTACATAATTACAAATGTAAGTAACAGACATTGGTGGTCACAACAGATCCTTTAAACTCCTCATGTACAAAAAGACGGTTCAACATGGAGCTCTTGATTGATCATCTGGCTTGAGCTAACATTTTGTGTCATTGGTTGAGTCACTGACTGAGAATTATTGGTATGTCTGTGTGAAATGACCTAAAGAGTGTATTATCTTTTGTGTTTTGAAAATAAAGGGAGCAAACTAAAACTTGCCAGTGTATAATCTAAAAGTCACCCTACCAATTAAATTTGACACATGCCGCATCACAGTCACATACTATTTGAGTCCAGTATTGCATTTCTTGTTGACTATTCTTGTTGCGCTTTTTATTCCAATCTGTTCAGCATAAGCAACTCCATGCCATCCCTCATTTGGTTTTAGTAGACTGTTAGGGTTAGTCGGGCAAATTGATATGTTGTTGCCAAGTATATGATCAATAGAATGTCTAAGTGAAAGTGTAACCCATTTAGTTTGATCTGTCAGAGAGACATTTTAGAGATTTGGTGTAAATGGAGGCTAATAATGGCTAAAGCACTGACCCATGTGAGCGAGCTTTTTCAGTTGATTGTTAGATCTGTTATCTTGGAAGGAAGTAAGCCAGAAAATCACTGACCTGGAAGTGCACATCCTTGGCAGTTTAGAGATTAACTAATTAAGTGTTTAATCTATGATAACTATTGGTCTAAATAAAAGTGCAATATTTCAAAGGCTGTCCATTGAATTGATATTGTCTGTGTGTGTGTGTGTGTGTGTGTGTGTACAGAACACAGTGCAGTATATGAGAGGCCATGGTTAGTTTTCACACAGCTAAGTTATGACAATGTTTATATTCAACTGTATTTTCTCCTATAGTTGTTTCTTATTTGTTCTAAGCAATTTTTTTAAACACAAAACCATCGTAATTACACACTCACATACACACACAGACGTTGGTAATGATCACTTATGAGGACTTTGCATTGGTACAATGTTTTGTACAGTAAAAAAACACTTATTATATGTCCTTGCACTAACTGATAACTTTTAATTATTTCAATTGATATTTAAATACCATTAGTTAAAAAAAATTACCATTCAACACTTTCAATATCATAAATTGCTGAGCCATGCCATGATTACAGATAGTACCTTGATAATTAAGGCACATTTACACTTACCGAGATGACAGGCAACTTGTACAGACATGCAACATTGGTGATGATGAACACTGACGTGGAGGTCTAAATTACAATAAGTAAAAAGGAGAGCAGTGGCTGTCTCAGATAACGAAGACCTGAGGTAGTCAACACACGTTTATTTGTTCGTTCATTCATTCATTCATTCATTCATTCATTCATTTATTTATTTATTTATTTATTTATTTATTTATTTATTTATTCATTTATTCATTTATTCATTCATTCATTCATTCATTCATTCATTTTCTTTTCGGCTTAGTCCCTTTATTAATCCGGGGTGACCACAGCAGAATGAACCGCCAACTTATCCAGCATTTGTTTTACGCAGCGGATGCCCTTCCAGTCGCAACCCATCTCTGGGAAACATCCAGATATTCTCGTTCACACACAAACACTACGGACAATTTAGCTTACCCAACTCACCTGTAGAGCATACAGCTTTGGACTGTGGGGGAAACCGGAGCACCCGGAGGTAACCCACGCGAACACAGGGAGAACATGCAAACTCTAAACAGAAAGCCAACTAACCCAGTCGAGGCTGGAACCAGCGACCTTCTTGCTGTGAGGTGATAGCACTACCTACTGCGCCACCGTGTTGCCTTATTTATTTATTTATCTATTTATTTAGGTATGCCTTTATTTATATATGCATTTATTTATTTATGCATTTATTTAATTTATTAACTTTAATAATTGTCAAAGAAACAATCATTCATTCATTCATTCATTTTCTTTTCGGCTTAGTCCCTTTATTAATCCGGGGTCGCCACAGCGGAATGAACCGCCAACTTATCCGGCATTTGTTTTACGCAGCGGATGCCCTTCCAGCCACAACCCATCTCTGGGAAACACATCCATACATTCTCATTCGCACACATACACCACGGACAATTTAGCTTACCCAATTTACCTGTACCGCATGTCTTTGGACTGTGGGGGAAACCGGAGCACCCGGAGGAAACCCACGCAACCACGGGGAGAACATGCAAACTCCACACAGAAATGCCAACTGGCCCAACTGGGACCTGCCCCATCCGGGGATCGAACCAGTGACCTTCTTGCTGTGAGGCGAACGTGCTACTCACGCGCCACCGTGGCGCCCAGAAACAATCAAAAATATGATTATTATTATTATTCATTAATTCATTTTCTTTTCTCCTTAGCCCCTTTATTAATCTGGGGACGCCACAGCAGAACGAACCGCCAACTTATCCAGCATATGTTTTACGCAGTGGATGCCCTTCCAGCTGCAACCCATCACTGGGAAACGTCCACACACCGGAGCACCTGAAGGAAACCCACGGAAACACGCAGAGAACATGCAAACTCCACACATAAATGCCAACTGACCTAGCCGAGGCTCGAACCAGCGACTTTCTTGCTGTTACAGAATTATTAAAATTTTTAATTATTATTTTTTGTCTCCGTTCTGTTTGAGCTTATAACCTGAACATCCAGGTGCGTTTCTTATGACCCAGCGCAGTCTCTCCCTGTAGGCGCAACTCTCTGCGCAGCTGAAGTGTATAACGCAGTCTAGTATTATATTTCATAAGCAGGCTATATAGGCCTAATGACACAATTGCCAATTCATGACATAAAATGAAATGTACTTCTTGTGGTATTTTTAAAATTTATTTTATTTTATGATTAAGTGCACTTCATAACCTATTTAGAAAACTGTGAAATTTAATTTTAGTTGATCTCCTAAACCTAACGGGACTTGTGTGTGTGTGTTTGTGAGAGTGTGTTTATTTGTTTCACCAAGCTATGGCTGAAGTTAAATTAATATACGCACAATGGTGATTTTTAAATAACATTTTAGCGTTTATTTCAATTTGACTGCTATATTATCAAGGTAGTTGGGCGTTCTAAGGGCTCTCTTTTGTTAGGCTGTGAATGATTTGTTCTTGCATTTAGTGTGTGCGCGTTGTAGTCAAGTTGGGGCATCTACGTGTGTCCTAGTCACTTTCCCCGCACCTCCCTTATTTTGCCTGGTGTCCACTCACTTTTTCGGGTGGCCGTTGAGCCCCTCCTCTAAATCCTTGACGAGGTTATTTAGGGAGGAAAATGGATTTGAATGTAGTGTTAGCGTTTTGCATTTAGTGTCCGGACCATCACAAGTAGGCTGACATACTATAAAAGTCTACAAGTGGAGGTTCGTCCAAGAAGATTCTACAAGTGGAGGAGAACGCACTTTTTTAACTGATGAAAGGACACGCGTGATGGTTTCATGTGGACTCACTCTGAACTGGGATTAAGGAACATTTATTTGCGTTTGGAATTATAACTTTCAAAGAAAGGTAACTATTTTCATTCATTATTTTAATCCGGTTCTGTATTTAATGGTCGAACTCAAAGTGATTGTGATGAGTCGCAAAATGCGTATCGCTAAATAAAATATCACGACATAATATTAATACATTGCAGTAGATCAGAAAAGTAATATAGACGTGATTGCTACCAGTGGCTACATTGCATTACAGGTTAAACTCTGTGTTGCGATTATTATTATTTTGTTGCAGCATGTCGACTTAATAATATTTTTTTCTGTAATATTTAAACCTTATGGCATATGTCGCATCGAACTGTTAAGTACAAATATCCAAAGATCCATGTCAAATGACTCTTCACATCTTTGATGCTGCATGCATACATCATTGGGCGTGATTACTAGCCTAGTAGATGTTCCAGAGCAGTTTACAATATAGGGCATCACTTCTAAATCTCGTTTCATACATAAACTCTAACTGATTATCATCATGACTTTTTGGAACTGGCGAATAAGGTTACAGAATGAAGAGCATGCACTGCGCTAGAGGCAAACGCAAGAGCGCGTGCACATTAGAGCGCGCGGATGAAAGTTGAGAGGTTTCTCAATACATTTAGATGCCTGTGAGAATGAATGAACAACGTGCCAGATTATTTGGAACATATTACACAGCTTTTGCTGGTGTATTCCACTACGTATTTTTTATTTTACCATTTTCCTTTTTATTTAATTAGGCTAATTGTAAATACTGCAGTTCGTAGCGCGCACTAACAATTGTACTCAGTTATTTCATTAATGCAGTTTTATGAAAAACGAACAATTTTCAATTTCGAACAAAAGTCAATTTCTACTGGTAAAGATTTATTCAAATACTATTATTATAAGCAAGTACATTTCTATAGCCCGCAAGTCATCTGTTGACTTTCACAGTAAAGGACGTTACTTTTCATTCTCATCTGGTCAGTGGGTAGTCTCGTGAGCCCCGCTTTTGTAGTGGTGCGGTGGCAAAAGTTTGAGCCTCACCCCCCGCAGGGGATTAGAGCAACTGAATACTCATTCGCCACCCACCCTCTGAGAGGAAACACTCTGTATGACCACCACATCGTCTCAGTCAGATGAGTAAAGCCTTTCAGCATTCTGTACGTGAGTGTTAATAGATAGCAAATGTCTCAGTCATTCAGCTCAGTTTTCAGCAAGAGACTTGTCAAATCAATGATTCAGTAATTCTTCTCTTCACCTTGTAGACTGCAAGATGTTGCTAAATATAAAACACATATTGTGGTTGTTCTGCATATACCACACAACAACTGGACCAGGTAAGCTGTTTATACTTTTAACTGTTTAACGTCTGTGTAAGTGTTATGTCTGTTTAAGCGTTCTCTGATGGATACATTTCTGCATGTGCTACAAGAGTTTCTGAATGTAATTTGACTAGCGTCTTACAGAGCTTCAGCTGTGTGTGAATGCATGCTTTCCTGATTCATACATCTTTCAATGCATGTCCTGAATGGGTCGAACTTTTCCCACAAACTGTTGTCCCCCAGCTGCCTCTAATGGTTTACTTCCAGGCACCTATACCTTTTAATTAGGATCTTCTTGTAGTCTGGTGCAAACAGATGGCTTGACTTCTTCACTCTTTGGGGCCATGCTCACACACGGTGATGTTACCCTCAGGGGTAATCCCACCTGTCAATCCTAAGCATTTCTCACATTATTGGTCAGAGCTGAACTTTCCGACAGTTATGATTCTTGCATCATCACCTCTTCAAGTGTCCTACTAAAGGAAAATAGTTTCTGGCATGCTCACCCAAAGGCTTCACAGAGGCAGTAAAACAATTCCAAGCTCAATTATCATAAACACAGTGAGGCATGATTTCCTGTGCTTTGCGGTAGATGCAGCTGTGTGTACGTATGTCTCATGCCTTTCATTCTCTCAGTCTCTAGCACGTTATTGGAGATGCGTCCTGTCAGCGGCTTGTTGTCTGGGAAAGTGACCCTTCCGTGTTACTTCTCCATCATCCCTACTGTTGGACCCAGAAACAAAGACGCCTCTGGATACGATTACCTGCGCATTAAGTGGACCAGAATCGATGGGGGTGTGGAGTCTACTGTTCTAGTCACCCAAAACGGTGTCATCAAGATTGGTTCGGGCTATAGAAACCGTGTATCAGTGCAGAGCCACCCGGAGGACATTGGTGATGCTTCTCTCACTATGGTGAAGCTACGGGCCAGTGATGCTGGAACATACCGATGCGAAGTGATGTTTGGGATCGAGGACACACAAGACACAGTCAGTTTGAATGTTGATGGTAAGAGTCTTTGAACACATTTGTCTCTCTAGTCAGAGATTCTAGAAAATTCTCTGATGACATGGGCTGGAATTTTTGTGTTTGATTATGGTTCGTTCAAACTGCCAGTGATTTTCTGGAATGTTTGCGTGCGTTCATAAAGATCCCATAAAGACACATGACATCTGGTTTGTAATGGGGTCATTCAGCAATATGAACATTCTGGCTGATACTGAAAACTTGCTTTAATTTTGGGCCATGATTATCAATATATAGGTTTATAAATTCAAATATTGATATGATTTTTTCCGAGCCTTTAAAAATTGCAAATGGGGAGACAACTCGCTTTATTTTAGAATCATTACTGCAGAAAAAAAATTTAAGGCAACAATTAAAACAATTATCACCAGCAGCAGTCATCTGAAAAGCACCAAAAAATAATCTATGAAAATTACTTCTCTTAGCTGACCAACAATGACGATAGCAAAAAAATCCAAAACTGATATGGACACCAATATTTTGTACATTTTTATTTTTTATTGTGCATTACTATAATCATACACAAGTCTATTGCATGCATTTTTTGGCGAATATTCGTAAAGAATATAAAGAAAAAATTAGTTCACCCGAAATGAAAATGATGTTATTAATTGCTCACCCCCTTGTTGTTCCAATCCCACAAGATATTCGTTTACCTTTGATCATAAAATACATATATTTTAGATTAAATCTGAGAGCTCTCTGACTTCCCATAGACAGCAATGGTCCTGAGATGTTTAAATTTTGGAAAAGGAAACAAAACATTGTCGACACATTCCATGTGACTTCAGTAGTTTGACTGTTCTCATACAAAGCTCCAAAAACACATTTGTGTGCAAAAAAAAAAAAAAAATTAAATTAAATTGAAACAAGTTAGCTATTAGGTCTCCATTATTGGGATCAATCAACATAGCTCACAAATAAGCTGTAAAATTATATATAAAACACACAATATTTGAAGAAAATTTAAATTTTTTTATTTTTGTGTAGTTTGTGGTCTGATTTTTTAAGAGAATATTCAGGGGTCTCTAACTACAGTAAATCAGTTATTTCACAATTTGTTTGTTTTACTTTTTGCTGAGCTGTACCTTAAAAATGAGATATGTGACATTTAAAAAATCAACTCTTAATTCATTCATTCATTTTCTTTTCGGCTTAGTCCCTCTATTAATCCGGGGTCGCCACAGCGGAATGAACCGCCAACTTATCCAGCATTTGTTTTACGCAGCGGATGCCCTTCCAGCCACAACCCATCTCTGGGAAACACATCCATACATTGTCATTCACACACATACACTACGGACAATTTAGCTTACCCAATTCACCTGTACCGCATGTCTTTGGACTGTGGGGGAAACCGGAGCACCCGGAGGAAACCCACGCAACCACGGGGAGAACATGCAAACTCCACACAGAAATGCCAACTGGCCCAGCCGGGGATCGAACCAGCGACCTTCTTGCTGTGAGGCGAACGTGCTAACCACTAGGCCACCGTGGCGCCCACAACTCTTAATAATATACAATATTATTATAGCAAGGCGACACGGTGGCTTAGTGGTTAGCACTGTCGCCTCACAGCAAGAAGGTCGCTGGTTCGAGTTCCAGCTGGGTCAGTTGGCATTTATGTGTGGAGTTTGCATGTTCTCCCCGTGTTGTCGTGGGTTTTCTGCGGGTGCTCTGGTTTCCCCCACAGTCCAAACACATGCACTATAGGTGAATTGAATAAACTAAATTGCCCGTAGTGTATGTGTGTGAATGAGTGTGTATGGATGTTTTCCAGTACTGGGTTGCAGCTGGAAGGACATTCGCTGTGTAAAACATATGCTGGATAAGTTGGCAGTTCATTCCTCTGTGGCGAACCCTGATGAATAAAGGGACTAAGGTGAAGGAAAATGAAAGATTAATATAGAGATTTATCTTCATTATTGGACACTAATCTTCATATAGTGCTGTTCATTCATTCATTTTCCTTCGGCTTAGCCCCTCATTTCTAAAGGGTTTCCACTGGGGAATGAACTGCCAACTATTCCAGCATATGTTTTACAGTATCTAGCGGATGCTCTTTCAGCCACAACCTGGTACTGGGAAATAGTGCCATTTATTTTAAATTAAATTATGAAAATGTAAAATTATGAAAATTTAAATGTAAAAATTTATGTGAAATTTAAATTAAATTATTCTTTATCAGACTTCTTTGACTTGTTGGGCATTTTCAATAAATGGTGGGTCAAACCCAAAGACGACATAACCTAAAAAATTTACAGTGGTTTCTAAAAAGTTAAACATTCAGCAAAATTCAGAGACCAACACTTAACAAATACATGTGATGGGGCCTTAGTCACTTGATCTTTGTCACAAGATTTCTGTGGAATTTAAAACTGGAATAGAGCATCACACAAGAGAACATGCATGTTTTTCAGTGACAAAATGTCTAAAACTCATTTGTTTTTTTAGAAATGTACAGATAATTTTTTTAGCTATTTACTAAAATAGCCACTTAAAGGTGGAGTAGGTGATTGTCTTCAGAAACATTTTTTGTTGTGCTTGTTAAAGGTCTCTTTACATTCCAATAGTCATGATAAAAGTAAATGATCTAAATGTATTTATAGGTATTTTTATATTCTGGAACTGAATAATGTTCATCCAATTAAAATTTGTTGGGCCGACAATTCCCATAATTCTGATAAACAGCCCAAGCTGTCTGTCAACAAATGTTGATTTGTACATCTGCGCACCTGTTCACACAGATCCACCGCAAACAAATGCTGAATCAAAACTTTTTAAAATCCTGAAACAATATTGGAGTTACTTTTGCAGGCTGGAGGAAGGATGACATCATGGCTTAAGTATTTTTTTTTAGACCGGTAATGTCATGTTTTGGAGACACGTGGCGCAGTAGGTAGTGATGTCGCCTCACAGCAAGAAGGTCGCTGGTTTGAGCCTCGACTGGGTCAGTTGGCATTTCTGTGTGGAGTCTGCATGTTCTCCCCGTGTTCAAGTGGGTTTCCTCCGGGTCCTCCGGTTTCCCCCACAAGTCCAATGACATGTGGTACAGGTGAATTGGGTAAGCTAAATTGTCCATAGTGTGTGTGTGTGAATGAGAATGCGTGGATGTTTCCCAGAGATGGGTTGCGGCTGGAAGGGCATCTGCTGCGTAAAACAAATGCTGGATAAGTTGGCGGTTCATTCCGCTGTGGCGACCCCGGATTACTAATGTGGTGACCCCGGATTAATAATAAGGGACTAAGCCGTGAAGAAAATTAATGAATGAATGAATGTCATGTTTTAAAAGTATTTTAGTCACGAACAGCTTATGTAGATTTTGTTGTTTTATGAATGGGTTATATGCACAATAGTGTTTTTCAGCCACTGAAGTCTAACAGTAAAAGAATGATGTGACTATTTTCAATATCATAAGGGACCTTGTACAGCATTGTTAAAGTAGATTTTTATTTAGTTTAACAACAAAACATCAATAAATAGCGCTAATCCGCCTAGCCTAGCCTTTTTAACAATGACAACCTGTGATGCGCTGTGACAACCTGTGTTCACCATGCTACTTTGAATAGTTGGTCTGAAATAGCATGTAAGTATGACTTAGTAATAAGTGTAATTGCTGCATGCCGCCGACCAAGCACTAAATAGTCTCTTTAGGACAAAGCACGTGAGGGAGTGAGACTAGCTATCACTGCATGCATGACATATTGCGCACTATGACAAGTTTTGCTTGCTACACAACTGAAAACGTGCTAGATATAATACAGTTTTTGTTGGGAATTGTAGCATTATAAAGCACTATAAAGTTTCTAACTGGCGAATGACATGATCTAGTAAGTTGTCTACCGTCATATTTATGGTGCGTGTTCATGATTTTAGGAGTCGTGACTTTGGAAGGCAGAGGGAATGTGTTTTCAAAGCTATTATGCTAACGGTTAGCATTTTGGCAGATTACCTACTGCACATATAATGATTTTTGTAACAACACAGCAGTTTTTTAACGAGGTCTATAGGACGCAAATACATGTTTAACTATTTACTGCGTTTCAAATGATGACAATACTAATTATATTCATTTTTGTTATGTGTGACAGTGAAAATGGAACATCACGTCAACAACCTACTTGCATTCTCAGTCCTTCACGTGTTTAATGCCAATTTACTGAGACCAGCGTTCTGTGTGAAAGGGGTTTATGGGTCTCAGTTGATCTCAAATGTCTTCTGTTTAGAGATGCCATTGTTGTATATGCTGCCAATATGGGAAATTCCGAAAAGCTAATTGATAAGTGACAGTTGTAACCAAAAGTAAATTACAGATAAATGAAAATTCAGTGTGTTAAGTGGAACTGTTAATGGGAGAAAACCCGCAAGCACAGATTATCTAAATTGTTGAGGGATTTGAAGGTTGTTTTGGACCCTCCCAGATTACAGTTACAGTGTAAAAAGTCAAATGCACTCCAATAAACTTGGCTTATCCCAATGTCTTCCCTCTGCCTGCATACGCTGTGATGCCGGGACACATGTTGCATGGGGTGATTTATGCACAGGCCATGTGAAAGGATGGGATGGGTCAACCCTGAACTGCTTTGGCTCTAGAATCACAGCACCACCCTGCTCTCAGCAGAGATGCACTGCCATTTTAATTAGATCCATTACTCATTTAATTTGAGTGCGTTTCAAAGCGACAATTATGGGGGTGGATGGAATGTCCCCTCATTCAAATGAATGTCCCAACACTGCTCGTTTTATTAATTTGTTTATAAGCAACTCGCAGACATCTCTGAGACTGAAGCAGATTGCATTAAGCTTCATATTTGTCACCGACAACAATGACCGTTATGCAGAATACCCCCTTTTTAAACCGTTGAATGGAATGGTCTCTGTTAGGACACGCTCATTTTTATTTGTTTTTTTGTGTTTTTTGAACAGGCGTGGTGTTTCACTACAGGTCGAAGGTCAGCAGATATATTCTGAACTATGCACAAGCTGTGCAGGCCTGCAGCGATGTTGGAGCCACCATTGCTACATCAGAACAGCTGAGAGCTGCCTATGAAGACGGATTTGACCAGTGTGATGCTGGCTGGATAGCAGATCAAACAGTGAGGTTAGACGCAACATGCACACACAAAAAAAATATGTACTTCTATATGCTCCTCTGGTAGTAATTTCTGATATTCTGAACAATATCTCTGCATATTTGTATATTAAGGCCAGTTTCAAAAGCAAAACACATTATAATTTCCCTTATGTATTAGTAATGAGCATTTCTGTTTCGGTCTGTGTGGATTGTTTCTATTCGCAGATATCCAATCACTAGACCCAGGCCTGGCTGCTTTGGAAACCTGCCTGGAAAACCTGGTGTTAGGTCGTATGGCAAACGAAGACCCACAGAGACTTACGATGTGTTCTGTTATGTGGATAAACTTGAGGGTATTTTTTTTTCTTACAAATCATTTCTATGACTTTTTTAGATAAAAACCTTGTTGACAAGGCCAACAGTTCTGCGGTAATGTGACAGAGCAGTAGTTTATCTATTATATTTGCTTTATGCTGACATATTTAATGTGGTTTCAAACTGCGGTTATGACCAAAAATGAATATCAACCATTTTGGCAACGCACATCTGTGGTATTAAGCACTGAAGTGGAAGCTTTCAATATTTTTGTTGCCACAGAAAAGGAGTTTAAGCTCTTTTTTAATAGTTTTATTTGAATTCCAAGTTCAATCTGAACTTTAAAAACTTGTTTTGCTGTGTATCAGTATGTTCTGATTTTGTTTTTTAATCACATACATGTTTCAATCAGTTTTTTGTTACTAATAATGAAGAAAATGTGATGTTTTTCAGTTTACAAAATGAATAATTTACCTCAAAATATCAAACACCCTTAAAAAAAAAAAAAAAAAAAATTGTCATGCTTTGTCAAGAGACTTGTTATTCCTAATATGCGTTATGTCCAGCTCTAACAACGGGATGAAAACCAGTAAAAACAGTTAATGGATTTGTTAAATGAACACCCTATTGTAGTGTTTATTATGTCTCATTCCCCCACGAAAGAAGATTTGGGTATGTCTTTACTGTTCTGCTATAAATTACTTAGACGTCATAAAAACCTCAGTACGAGCTTTTGACAGCAACACCCAAGGCTGTGCGAAAACAACTCTCCCTCATTTTTTTTCATTTGATTCACCACAACATTTGCAGATGGAAAATACATATTTCTTTTTTGAAAGCTGTTTAATGAATTTGCATTTGTCATTAATTGGGTTATTCCCTGATCAGCCTTGATCCAAAATCTGGGTTTTGATTCATTTGACTGCTTACCTTTCAGCAGAATTATAATAACACTGTTAGCAGGTTTCATGACTCAAAATTCAGATAGTCTCACACATAACAATGCTAAATGTGCTTTTGCCCTAGGTAATGTTTTCTTTGCACCCACATCGAACAAGATGACCTTTGATGAAGCCAAAGCAGCGTGTGAAAGCAATAACGCAGAGCTGGCCTCACCTGGTCAACTTCATGCTGCCTGGAGACAGGGCCTGGACCGCTGCGATTACGGCTGGCTTTCTGATGGTAGTGCACGTCATCCTGTCTCCGTACCCAGAAGCCAGTGTGGTGGTGGTCTGCTGGGAGTACGGACCATGTACCGCTACCGAAACCAAACAGGCTTCCCAGATCCCAGTATGAGGCTTGGAGCATACTGTTTCCAAGGTAAAAAAACTCTACACTGAGCTTATGAACTGTTTATGGTGTAATAAATGAACACCTGAGTGGTTGTGAGACTTTACCAGCAGTCTTGACGTCATTTCTCTTAGCATGCTTATTAAGAAGCCCTCACCCCATTCTATGCGTAAACATGAGCTCTCTGAATGCAGTAAATCAGAGCAGAATATTAATTTGAGTGCACCACGTTTTGTTAATTGAGGTTCTTTTAAGTTGAGACGCCTGGTATGGAAAAGTTTACACGACAGTTGCTCATTCTCCAGTGATTCACTGACCTAACTCTGCTGCGTTCTGGGTTGCCGCCCGTTTCTAAGGAAACCAAACTGGGCTTGGTTAACAAGAGGGTTTAAACATTCAGAGGTTCGATGTGCCACTGTAGTGCTTCATGGCTGAAATGGCAGATGCCTGTCAGACTTTGCCTTGTGGTGTTGTAGGTACTCAGAATTCAGAAAGACTCGATTTTCACATCAGCTTAGATGACCTCATAAAAACAATATTATGCAACGGCGGGGATCAGTCTCAAAGGATAAACAGCTTTGAGACCTGTCAATGTCTTTTTAAGGCAAGTTAATGATCTGTCCATCTTGGTAAATTCTGTGAACAGTTATTTTGTCACCTTAGAATGTCTATCTGACATTTATGTCAAAATTGAGTTATTGACATATTCTTATTAATTGACAACTTATTTACATTAAAGGATGTTTTTTTTTTATTAAGTTGTTTACATTTTAAGACTTTTTATTTAAAAAACAAATGTTACTCACATACTGTTTGCTATGGAATGCAAAACTTTGAAGCTCAATATCTCACAATCATTCAGAACGTGGATAGAACCTTATAATTCCAAGGTGACGATTTATGTGCAAACAATGGATACATTAATATAATTTTATATTGCTCGATATACTATATGTATATGAGCAATTCCATGCAAATGTCAACCTTGCCATGAAAAAAATTAAGTTGTCACCAAAACAGCAAAACCCTTTTATTTTTTTCATGTATTCTTGTATTTTATAGTACTGTAAAAATGCTCAAAAATGTCTCAGTCAATGTTTTGAAACAATTATATTTGATTTACCAAAGTCACACAAGTGGAAGTTTCACATCTGTCACATCCATAACAGAAAAGTGTCACATCCAGAACAAAGCTTTTTCTTCATAAATGCAAAAATGTAAATTAAAATAAAATCAATCATGTTTGTTCTATAGTGAGCTAGCTCTTATCTTTGTGATTAGCATTGTTTCTTTTTGGCTGTGCAGTTTAATCCACAGAATTTCTACAAAGTATTTTGTGTACAGTAAACTCTCCGACTTTTTTTGTCACATCCATAACGCATGTTTGTTTTCCTCATTTAAAGTATAAAAATTGTTTACAGTTTGATATTTTTCTGATCCCATTATTCTGTGTACAGATGTTTCAATATAATGTTAACATATACCTTTTCTATACGTTTGTACATCATTTTTCCGTTTGTCACATCCATAATGCTGGAATTGCTCATATATATATATA
>CAIGQQ010038283.1:2554035-2575652 GCA_903798035.1 Danio albolineatus
ATAAACTTGCTTTCATCACTAAAATGACCAGTTCCCTGTCCATAGTCTTAGTCTAGCCTTTTGAATATTTCTGCTGATGAAAGATTTGGTCACTGCAGTGGAGCTTTTACTGGTTTTACTGGCAGTCAAGCAGCTGGAATTGCTCAAAAGTTCAGCACTGAACAGGGTCAGGATCTGTCTCAGCTTAAAGTCTCTCAGAATCCAAGAGAATTTGGGTAAAGGACAGTATTCTAGGAAGCACATTTGTAGAATGAGCAACATCTCTTGCTGAAAAGTTCATCCCTTTGATCAGCCTTGATGCAAAGTCAGTGAAATAATATGACAAATTATTATATTATAAAAAGGCGCCACGGTGGTGTAGTGGGTAGCACAATTGCCTCACAGCAAGAAGGTCGCTGGTTCGAGCCTCGGCTGGGTCAGTTGGTATTTCTGTGTGGAGTTTGCATGTTCTCCCTGTGTTCGCATGGGTTTCCTCCGGGTGCTCCGGTTTCCCCCACAAGTCCAAAGACATGCGGTATAGGTGAATTGGGTAGGCTAAATTGTCTGTTGTGTATGGGTGTGAATGAGTGTGTATGGATGTTTCCCAGAGATGGGTTGCAGCCGGAAGGGCATCAGCTGCGTAAAACATATGCTGGATAAGTTGGCGGTTCATTCTGGCGACCCCAGATTAATAAAGGGACTAAGCCGAAAAGAAAATTAATGTATATTATAAACATACAAATAGTCCATTTCCCTGTCATCTAACACTCACAAACAAAGAATATCATAATATCATTCATTTATTTTGCTCACGAGGAAAGCATGCAAACTCTACACAAAAACGCCTACTGACTTAGCCGGGCTCGAACCAGCGACCTTCTTGCTGTGAGGCCTCAGTGCTTACCACTGAGCCACCGTGCCACCATCATAATATTAATTAATATAAACAGTTATTTATATTAAGGCCCTGTTTCCATTTGGTATCAACATTTGTGTCTCTTGTGACCACTTGTCTTTTCCACTGTCCTCTTGTTTGATCACACTCAACGTCACCTTTCTGGGAGTACTGAGTGCAATAGATTTCCTGTGACTCAGAGACACAGTTCAGGCCTACAGCCATGAACAAACATGAAAAAGTGCTTAGGTGTTACCTGCTCCTTTTCTTTTTCGGCCTCTTTCCGCTGTCAGACTCCCTGTCTTTCCTGTCATTTGCACCAGTGCTTATCTGAACAGACGTGCGGATAAAGAAGAGCGTTACTACCAGAGCTCTAAAATCAGTGGGTCTCGCTAACCTCTGACCTGGGGGGTTTATCTTTTCAACTGAGGCTAATTTAGACAACCTACCCCCTGCCGGCAGGGCACTCACCCAGAATGACAGCCACTGACTGCTGTGATAAGTAATGGTCCTGGGGTTCACCCAAAATCTCCACACTGTGACCTCTGTGTTTGTTTGGTCTGTTTCAGCTCTGATCCGCATAGCATCGAGTGTGTTCAAGTGTCTTCTTTTACATAGTGGATTTGGTTCACGAGTTACAAGTATGTTTGATACAATGACAGATCTGCGTAAAATCACATGAGCTAATCGGACTGGATTAGAATGACAAATGTTGTGTTTTTGCCCCTCACCACACCTTGCCACGTTATAACATCCCAAAAACCGTCAGACAATGCATCACACTGATGACAGGCATTTTTCTTATGGGAAAAAGTACCTCATTGCTGACATCAGAGTGTTAAGAGAGAGCCTGTAGATAATGGAGAACAGCTGGAGCCTTGGCTGCCGGCCTATATTTGAAGATGTGCTGTTTTGTTGTACATGGTGTGATTAAAAAGAGCTAAACAGCCGCTAAGAGCACGTAAGCTGTTTGTGCAAATCAAATGAAGTTTGCATAATAATTGTTTGGCTGTTGGATCTTCTGACACCATTCAAAAATAAAAGAAATCCACTGAATAGCTTAAAGCCACATTAATCTGTGTTAATCTGATGTGCCATTCATGTTAACCTTTAGATATTTAAACTCAAGCACTGAATACAATGAAATGTTCAAATGTTCCATTTGGCTCTTTCCATTTAGCACATCACTAAAGTGACCAGTTCCCTGTCCATAGGTTTTACTGGCAGTCAAGCAGCTGGGGTTGTTCAAAAGTTCAGAACTGAACAGGGTCAGGATCTGTCTCAGCTTAAAGTCTCTCAGAATCCAAGAGAATTTGGGTAAAGCTCAGTAAAATGACCAAGCCCTTCTATTTCTTTTTCTTTTTTCATATTGAGAGGAAGTGAAAATCAGGTTAAAAATCTTTATGACCTAGAAGTGTTTCAACAATTGTAAAATTTAGGTCTCTCTGGGACTCTTGCATAATTAAATCATTGGCTTCTTTCCGCCATGCTGAAATAGTGTTTCACAATAGTTTCATTATCATATAATAAGGCATAATGTCCCAAGAGATGGACTGACATTGGAAGCTGCTGTGAAAATTCCCATAGTAGAGATTTACAGTGTTTGAAGATCTTGTTTACAATATTTTATATACAGAGACCCCAAAAAGTATTTGTGACCTTCGAGATTCTTATGTTATTCACAATGTAAGTGCATGATTTATTTATTTTTTGTTAATTTTACTTAAAAGTAAGCAATAATGTATTTATATGGACTTTTTTACACAAGCCTGTTATGATGTGTGGAACGTCATCATAATCCTAAATCCTTGAAAGTTTTAAATATTCCGATTTAAAAACAAAACAAAACGTAAGAACATTTATATGCATTTATTTGTGTAATATATCATCTTTGCCTTCAAATTACAAAAAACAATTTACTGCTTGTGCGAGGCATTTCTAATGCAGCATCTATGGGGCTGGACACTAAATTAGACGTTATTCTCTCCTCTGGCTACCGTCATCCGCCTCACACAAATATTTTTTTCCTTTCCTTTGTCTTTATAACATCATTGTGGAGTTTTTCTTTTATTATTTGAGTAAATAAGATTGCAAAACAATTATTTGTTGTATTCTCCCTTTCACCGCGCTCAAAGTTTTCCCAACTATGATGACTTCACTACTGAGAAAACCTGAAATGTGAAAAGGGTCTATTAACCTGTATTTATTTATTTTGAAATTTAAAGTTTCATACACTCATCAAGGCTGGATTTGTGTGTTCAAAAATACAGCAATTCTGAAATATTATAGCAGTTTAAATTGATATATAATACTATTAATTATTCATGTGATGGCTTAATTTTCAGTAACTAAAACTTTAAGTAGATACATTCTATTATAGATTTTGTTGCCACTTTGAATTAAATGCATCATTACAAATATATATTACTTGTTATAAATACATAAGCTTCTGTGAATTATATTTTTATTTATACATTTATTTATTTAATTATTTATTTACTTTAGCAATATTGTTATGCTTGTTTTTAAAATATGATTGTATAAAATATTTGTAAGCATTTATAATCAGATTGTGTTTTGGTAGACATTTCAGTTCAAATTAAATAGAAACTACCACTCATGTTTAAAGGGGTGGTCCACAGTGTATTTTTAAGGCTTGGTTGTGTTTATGAAATGCAAATCAATTTGTGCTCATGCTTCATTTGTAGAAAATCACGTTATTTTTTCATATATCTTACCCCGATTATATACTGCTACTCAGCTAACATGAAAACGGCTGTCATATTTTCTAGTTGCTCTGTAATATGAAACGTTCACATATCTTTTGCAAGATTGTTTTTTGAGATGTAGAATGCACAGCGGACGCATAGAGAAATACTGCACATGCAGCTGAAGATGCGGCTGTGACTGTTTACAGCGGTTTGACTGATAAATATGAATTTGTAGCTAAATTGTTAGCGGTGCCAAACAGCATTGTTTACCATTGTTTTACATCCTTGTTTATGTCCTCGATACAACATACCATTATTGCTAGAAACTGTGCCAGTAGTTGATCAACAAATACAAATACCTACAGGTTGTGGCTCACATTCCACAGCTTCGTCAGTTGGGCAATTTTTAGCCGAATCCAACACTAAACTGAGAGAGATTCTGGAAGCTGTCCTTTGTCAAATGCTAGCTATATATATATGTTTTTTTAGAATTCTCTGGATCATAATTAAAATTAAATTGTAAGTACTTCTCTCTTTGTGTCGTGTCCTTTGGAAGCCCAAATGGAGAAACAGAGCAAGCTTTGTGTAAATAGCAGCGTTTGGATGGCATTTTACAGCACCTAAGCCCACACCCCGTTGCTGCGGGGGGGTTTGCATTTGGTGAATGTGCGTAACCAGAAGCATTTGTGATCTCACTAGCCCGGGTGTATTTTTTTGTTGTCCCCAAACTTAGTTCACTCTGTAAAAGCCAATTTGCATTGAACTTTGAGCATATTACCTTCAGAGATGTTGTTTATGTTCACACAGCTACATTACACATGAACTAAAGTTAAAAATATGATATTGTGGTGGACCACCCCTTTTAAGTATAATGCAAAATATCGGGTAAATTTGTGATTAAAAAAGTTTTTTTTTTCTTCAGGCAATAAAATTATATTCAACCAGTCATCTTGGATAGATGTCACAATCAAGAGCGGTACCACAATAAATCCCACCACCTCATTCTTCTCCACAATGACCACCGCAGGCCAGACTCTCACTCCTGATGCCAGTCCCTCTCACATATCCCAGGCCATCTCTGAAGACGACCTGTCTTCAACTGATGCCCCTTCAATGTTTTCTACAAGCATGTCACCACCGAAGACAAGCCGTGTCCCTGACAGACTAGAATCTATCTATACGTCATTCTCAGCAGCAGTCAGTGTGAAATCTGATGAAAGCTTCCACACAACAAAACTTCCAGATTTTGATCAGAAAGATTTTGGCACTGAGAAGGCTGATGATGATGCAAAAGTGCGTGGAGATGTGGTCCGTGGAGAACTTACTACTGCAGCTCCTAAAGTTACAGAGGAACTGATGGAGGACCCAGAGGACAAGATCATAATTGAAGTGAAAACGGTTCTACCTGATGTTTTACTCTCAGCCCCTCTAAGCACAAAACCGATGTTTGCAGTTGGGAGAACAGAGGAATCTATCGTGATTGGGGTTACAACAGATTTGGGGATAGATGCCAATGTAGTAAACACTGAAGAATCTGAACACAAAACTGAATCATACTCACAGACGGCGCGTGAGAGCAGTACTGATAAAGATGAAGCTGTATCTCAAGCTTCCACACAGTCATCGTTCACACAGTCAACAGAAGCCACTTTCCTTGAGAGTGCCAAGTCTACTGTGTTTACTGAGTATGAAGATGAGACTGCTGATGATGTTGTTATGGCAGGTCCTCCACATTTGTCCACACAGAAATCTACCAGCCCTCATCCCGAACCTTCAGAGACCTCCAGTGGAGTTAATATCACATATTCAGCAGTTACACCAACCGTTTTGATGCAAAGCAAAGGAACGATAGGAACGATAGGAAGCTCAGTAACTTCACAAAAAGTGCCTCAGACATTCTCCAGCTTTTCAGAAAAAGAAAGTACTGAATTGACTGAGCATGTTACAAGGTCAGCAGGTTTGATTACATCTAGTTCAGCCACAGTTACTGCAGGAGCAGTGATAACAACACCTTCAGTTGCTGACCACGAAACACCACAGGAGGAAACTGCTTCAGGACCTTCAGATGCATCAAAGGAGATGCTAACAGAGGCCACATACACCACCACTGATTCAGATCACGCCTCAGGTACACTTTCTCTTCTTCTTTGCTGTGGTTTGAAATTAAGAAACATGCAAGAAGTAGATTATGTTCTCATCCTTAGTGCTTTTCTTTCATTATCAGTATTCAGTAACGGATTCTATATTTAACAATGATTTGATTTTTTTTTTGTCTGTATAAGAAACTTTAAGATAACTAACAAGTACATTTAGATGATGACTGTATGCAAAATCACCCCTATACCCTGAAAGAAATAGGCCCAATCCCAATTCTATTTTTGTACCCCTACCTTTCCCCTTCCCCTTGGCCCTTGAAACAGAGTGTGAAGGGGAAGAGCTTCAAAATGTACCCCTAAGAAATGGGACACCACTACAACACCAGCACACCCTTCATATGTCATTGCAATTTTTTGCTTCTTATGAGATTGACGATCTTGACTGCTGTAGTTATTCCAGTTGCATTATTTATTGTTATTTATCTTCAGGAAATCACTAAAGGCGTATATCATGCTATCCTGATATATGATATAATGCGGTGATAAGATCGTAACTGTACTGTGCATTTACACCCTGGCAATATTCACCAATGTAAACACACAAAAACAACATTAACATTATACCAGACACTGTAAAAAGCTTATTTCTTGTTACCAGACTTTTCTGACAGGGTATTCGAGTGTCACAGAGTGACAGAATGTTGTGGGACTGCTATACAGGAGTTATTATTATGGATAATAGATAGCGAAATTTAGCGGTTTTTATTTTAGCTTTTAAAAAAAAAAACATGATAGTAAAACATAAACGCCGTTATGAATGTATCAAAACATATGCCTGTTCATTGTAAAAATTCATGATAATGACAAAAAATACTTATTTGTGCACACCAATTCTGCATACTAATACTAATTCCTTACTTCCATGTGCCGCCATGCTGCTGTTGTAGATGGTGTATTCTGGGAAATTTTCTTACCCTTTGGTTTCAAGTGTTGTCCTGGAAACACCCCAACCCCTTATTTTGCGCTCTCACATAAAAGGGTAGGGGTGTCCCAAGGGGAAGGGCTAAGGGGTAGAATTGAGATTGGGCCATATATTAACCAAAAATGATAATTTGCTCACTGTTAACCCACCCTCAAGTGGTCCCAATGCTTCATGAGTTTCTTTATTTTGTTGAACCCAAAAGAAGCTATTTTGATAAAAGCTGAAAACTTAACTATTGTCTTCCTTAGTAGGAAAAAAAATAATACTTGAGGGAACTAAAACTAAGACTTTGGAAGTTTCCAGCATTCTTCATAAATGTCTTTTGTTAACTCAAACAGGTTTGTGACATTTGAAGGATGAACGTATATGATGACAGAGTTTTCATTTTTGGGTGAAGTATCCATTTAAGCAGTGCACAATTTGCAGAAGTAGGCATTTGAAGTGGTGTCCAAACCATAGTGAACTTTCTGAAGTGCACTCAGTCAATGCCACAATGCGCAGCAACAACTAGTGTACAACTGAAATTTGCACAGCAAATTCATTTCTGCGTTTGACCACAGGATGGCATTCACAGCAGTGTAAGTTTCTAAATAAATAATTTAATGGTTAAATTAGTTTCTTTGTTTCATGTCTATAAGACAGCTGTTAAAGTGTTAAATGCATGTCACAGCGTCTGATCAAAGACTTTAAAATATAATCTGTTGGAGGGATTTATCAACCAGCAAAGTACAAACAAAGAGGCATCCCTTCTGGTGCACGAATTGCTTCAATTCTATATGTTACTCATTTTTGTTAATTCATTAAGTGAATTATATTAGTGGACTAATGTATGGAATAGTGAATGAGGGTATATGGTACAGTTTCAGATACAGCCAAACAGTTTGTTAAGAGATATACAGCTTTCAGCAACAATTATGGTTACATTTCAATATCATACAAGATCCTAGAATAAGTTCTTCACAACAACAATGGCAAAGACATTATCTTCATTTTTTGGTCCCCTTTAGACATTCTGTTTCTACCAGGTTTGCCACTACATGTCAACTCGTGTTAGTTGAAGAGTTAATATCTTATAACACATTTTTTGATGGACACCCAACAGACATTTACTGGATATTAGTAATATTGCAATAAACAAGTCATTAGATTATTAGCAAGTACATGTCAGCTTATTCTGCCAACTCCACTTTAATCTAACAGTCTACTAATAGTGTAATGAATATCAGATGATATGTAGTTGCAAATGTACTTGCATAGATATCAGAATGTCAAAGAGGATGATCAAAATAAAATATGATAACCATATTAATATTCAGATCATATTATGTTTATTATAGGAACAAACAGCAGTTGTGCAATCTGCTTATTTAAATGAATAGTTCACACAAAAATGGAATATACTCACTATATACTCACCCTAAAGTGCTTCCAAACATTTATAAGTTTCTGTGGTGTACACAAAAGAAGATACTTTAAAGAAAGCTGAAATTCTGAAAACCTTCATAGTTAGAAAAACAAATTCTAAGGCAATGGTTACAGGTTTCCATTTTCCATTAAATATCTTAATTTGGGAAGATATTTGTTACAAACCCATCTGAGTTTATTTCTTCTTTCGAACATAAATGATGAGTAAATGATGACAGAATTTTCATTTTTGGGTGAACTGTCCCTTTAAAAGCTCAAGTTCTGTAATGCAGTGTGAATTGCTCATCTATATATCTACGCCATATGGAAGTCATTCCACTGTGCCATTATCTTCATACTGTGGATGTGCTCTGGAGTTTCTTTTTCACATAGATTTAATGATTATTGAACTTTTGTAGAATTTATTGTTATAGTTATCATCCTGGATGTAAACAACACTTAACAGTGCTGTCCAGGGTCCTGAACAAATTGGTTCCCTGTATTGAAAATGTGTATAGAGAAGTAATTGTGCACCTTAGCATTTAAAAACATGTGTTCTATGAATAATATGTGCTCTCACTTACGAGACATGATGAATAAGACATGATGAATATTCAGAACTTGGAAAGAGACATGTAGAGGTTTTGTACGATTATTGATGGCAGAGATTTAGCCGTGTATTCATTATATTGCTTTCAAGAGTATTTCTCAGTGGTAACAATTGAAGTAGTTTCTTAAAATCACAGATTCCAATTGGTCGACATTGTTTTCAATAAGACCTAACGCACACGCACAGATGCTCTACACCACAGGTGCAGCATTAGCTGACACTGGCAGGTCTGGTCTGTTAATGACAGGCTGTTTGTCTCCATCTGGCAGAGAAGGTTGCAGTACAGATGATGTGGATCCATTTAGTGTTGAGAGCTGTTTATTAGGGAATGCCCTAACAAATCTGTTCTCCCAGTTATTTCTGTTAGTGACTGCAGGCTTGGCAGAACGAGTCTTTGGACTCTTACCAGCGTAAACATAGAGGTCTGTTAGTGCACTGATGTCTGGACGCTACAACATGGCTGATGTCATCTCTGCAGTCTCCTCTGTAAAGAGAGAACTGGTAGTGAAGGGAATGTGAGCGTTGCATTCTTCTATTGGCCTACTTGTTTGGTTGTAAGAGTAAGACCAAAGGAAAGCAAGGATGTAATAATGAAATATTACACATTTCATGTCAAAATATTATGACACAAAGATTAAACTAATGAGTTCAGGACATTACCCAGGATGCTTAGGCCACTGAGGTAATGATTTAAGAACAAAAGCGCATTTGTGCTTGCCTTTAGCCCTGTGCACTGGCTTTTAAGCATGTTCCAGCTTGTTTTAAACAGATGCATAAAATGAGGCTGGGAACTTTGTGTTGAGCTGAATGTTGAGCTGTAGGGAAATGAATGAGAAGAATAGGATTCCTCCTCCTCATCCCCCCCCCCCCCCCCCCCCCCCCCTTTCCTTCTCCTCTTGGCCTAACAGGTGTTTGCAGATGTTAACCTCTATCCCTGCAGGTGTTCCCAACATCAGCTACTAATCTGGACAACTTTATCTTGTGGGAAATATTGTTCGTTTCCCGACCTTGAATTTTACATTACTGGTTGTGTGGGTTGTTTAACTAATATGACCAGTGTTGGTGATAAGCCTAGTAGATATTTACAACTGTAGTTTCTGGAAGCTGATCAAGTTTACTGAGTCAAGAAGGAACCGGATATCTGTCTTTGCTCTAGACTCTGATGAAACAACAAAGACATTTTGTGGACAGGACCTGTTGTGAGGTCTTTTTAGTATGTATGCAATAAAAGACAAGTATTTATTGGTTGAAAAGAACTTCTAAAGGTAGTTTGTTAAACATCTACCAATACTTTTTTCTTCGACTTTAAATATGGTAAAAAATACACATCCTATGAAGTTAAATTGGAACCTTGTAGGTTTAAATAAAAGTTAAAGTCCAAAGATATGGAACACCACAATTAAACTTCTGCAGTATCTGGTCACGGTGATGTGTTAATATCGAAATTCATGGTTGTGCGTCATAGAGAATGGAAAAAGTGAACATGCTGCATAATAATTATTATATATTTTTTTAAATGCAACTACTACTAAATTAAATTGACATTCTAAGACATTTATTTTGCTGTACTTTTATCTAGAACAGCCAAGTTGTTCAAATGTTGGCTTGACAAATTCTTAAATTTGAATAGATAGATTGTGTTTAATTTCAGTTTCATAGTCCTACTCTTGACTAGTATTAGACTATTGCTTAGTAGAGATTCACCGAAATGAAACTTCTGGGCCAAAACTAAATAATTCTGGATGCACTTGGCCAAAAATTTAAACCATAAAATATGGTAATACTTATTTATTATTTTTTTACATAACTGCAATTTTCTTATATCTTCTCAGGGGTAATTTTGATTTTCCATTATATAATTATTATTTGTGAAAAAAAATATATATATATATATAATTATAATATAATTTAATTAATTTTAAATTTTAAATAATATAATTTAAATATAATTTTATTTATATATATTGTATGTTTTCTGAATAACTATAATTTGCAGCAACAAACAAATCTATACTTTTATTGTGTTTAGTTAAATACAGAATAATTATGAAGAATAAGCAATAGTTTCCCCCAAGATACATCAACACTTGCACAATGTAATTTTCTACTAACTTTTTAGATTACAATTTTATAGATTTATCTTTGCAATTGTACATGCTTATGAAATATTTTAATCAATATTTGTATGTTTTGTACTTTTATTTCAAAGATACCTTTTTTCTGATGTTAAAATCTTGTTCTGGTAATGCATTTGCTGACACCTTCAGTATGACTAATATTTTCTCTTTGAAAGTAATTATGACTGTTTAGCAGAATTTTTACTCATGCAGTAAAACATTTTTTATTTGAAAGAAAAAAAAATCAACAGTAACTTAAATTAGACCTGAGTATTAATCTGTTGAAATTCTTGCTTCTGGAGTGCAGGGAAATTGCCTGTGTTAATGCTCTGGCAGGTTAGCATATTTTTCCACGTTTGCTGCTGGACTGTTGACAGTAGCTCTTCTTTAAAAGCTACATTCTCTGACGAGGGGCACATTCTCTTTCAGAGTTTCATAATGTATGGGATAGGCTTTAATCAAGCTGCTTGTGTAAGAGGATGCAAGATTAAATAAATTGAAAACATAGTGCTGATTTTAGGGCACCACGGTGGCCTAGTGGTTAGCACGTTCGCCTCACAGCAAGAAGGTCGCTGGTTCAATCCCCGGCTGGGTCAGTTGGCATTTCTGTGTGGAGTTTGCATGTTCTCCCCGTGGTTGTGTGGGTTTCCTCCGGGTGCTCCGGTTTCCCCCACAGTCCAAAGACATGCGGTACAGGTGAATTGGGTAAGCTAAATTGTCCGTAGTGTATGTGTGTGAATGAGAATGTATGGATGTGTTTCCCAGAGATGGGTTGCAGCTGGAAGGGCATCCGCTGCGTAAAACAATTGTTGGATAAGTTGGCGGTTCATTCCGCTGTGGCGACCCCGGATTAATAAAGGGACTAAGCCGAAAAGAAAATGAATGAATGAATGAGTGCTGATTTTACATACTGAAGAACTTTCATATGTCATCATGTGACTGTGAACCATAAAGCAAAATACTGAGCTACTTTGAAATTGGCACATACACTCTGCTTGGTTACACTGGCAGGAGAGTGAAAGAATACATAATCTATTTTCAGCTAATATTTTCAGCCGGTGTTGTCTTTAAGCCCAAAACTGGAAACGCAATTTCCGGTTCATAGATTTTGGTGGCCAAACATTCTTGTTTCTTAGTTCTGAATTTGCTTCAATTGCATCTGGACAGAAAAGACCTTAGCTGCGTCCCAAATGGCACACTATACACTATGCACTATGTACTTATGCACACTCAACAGCCCAGTACTGTAAATGTATGTAGTGCTGTCCCAAATGGTTATTATACTAAGCGGAAACTCAAACCGTTTCCTCGATGGCGTTTGACGGTTGCCAAATTAGTGAAATAAATGACCAAAATGCAAAATGGCATGAGTATAACCGCATTCACCATCGGGAGGTGCTATAATCACTCTCGAAGGAGAATTTTGCTTATCTGCGGTCATTGAGTGCGTGAAGTGTCCATCATTACACGCTTCATTTTACCGGTTGAATAAGTGCATCATCCGGGTAATTAAAGTGCACTTGTTATTTTTAGAGTTTTCAGTGTGAATGCACTACTTACACTATTTATACTACAAAATTGCGTAGAATATTGCACAAGTATGCGATTTGGGATGCACCTATAGTTATCCCATGTCTCTTTGTTCTTTTATTTACAGTCAATGAACGTCTGATGCCCTTTGAAGGACCACATTCTCACATTGCCCAGATGATTGTCATTCCTGAGCTACCTGATGATGTTTTTACTAGTGATGGGGAGACTGCTACGGAAAGTCGTGATTTATTGTCCTCTGTAGCTGTAACTGTAACCCCTACTGTCAGTTTCATAAATGACAGTCTTAAAGTGACACATCAGCCTAAAGATGTGGCAAAAGAACCTAGAGGAGATACATTTGGAAGTGATTCCCTTGGCGTAAGCAACTTAACTGAAAAAATTGAAACATTTGAATTTGATAGTTCATTAGTGGAAGCTGGCAGAACACCACATGAATCATTGGTGGCAGGTTCCACAATAGCGTCCCCTTTATTTTCCACAACCCTTGATCCCGATATTAAAACTAGCAGAGGAGGTTTAGTAGTAGAATCCACTCTTCCATCAGCCTCTACAGAAATTGCTGAAGAGGAGAAGCTTATATCTGAAGGTACGTTCATGCCAAACATTACAACCTCTGCCAATGAAAAACAGGCTTCTGCAAAGCCAGTACATGCAGTTACTCCCCTGGATCATGATGACACTACTGAGTCACCTATTTCCCATCCAGCGCATAGTGTTAGCTCAATAACAGTGGTCAAAGCCAAAGATACAACTGCTACGAGAGAGGTCATGGGGAAAACAGCACAGCAAGATGACTTTACTAGAACTTCACCACCCACAGAGTTTACATCGGCATCTTTGGACCATTTGGATACAGAGGAAGCTGGCGTAGAGATTCATACACCTGAAGTGTTCACTTTGACTCCGCCAATTCAAGTACATACAACAGATAAACTCGACATAACATTTACACACAGAGAACCATTGAGTGAGACTGCTAAAACACATACAGAAATGTCTTCAGAATCCATTATGGAATCTACAAAGAAAGTAGAGATGACAACAGCAAAGGATGAGCTTTCAACATTACATCTTTCTTCAGTTGCGTCACATTCAGTGTCTGAAACTTTAGGAGATGAGACATCTGATATGCTTAGAAACACAACATTAAGTAATGCATTGTACACCACAACCAAATCAGATCATGAATCCATCAAAACCACACAAAGCGTTCCACTGTCCAGTTCAACAGAAGACGAGCTCTCAAAAGTTCAGACAACCAAGGCAGATAGTAGAGAACCAGTTTCTTCTCTCGATTCTACTGAAACTGGCACAGTACATGTGTTTACATCACAGAGTACAGGGCATCACGATCTAAGCAAAAGCACAGTAAAAATCATGATCAGCTCAACAGATATGGAGGCTAATAGTGATCAGACATTTCAGACACATAGTACAGAACCCTTTTCCCCTTTTGACTCAACTTCTGCTACATTACAAACATTTATATCAAGCACTGTGAAACCAACAGGACAAACGATTACAAGTCAAGTCAGTACAGGTCAGTCACAAGCAGCAACAATCTCAGCTACTGTGAAAGAGGATGATCTGTCTTCAAAACCATCTGAGTCCACAATTACCAATGTTTTTGAAACTCTTTTGTCGTCCTCTCAGACTGCAAATTTAGATGAGGCATTATCCAAAATTTCTGTCACAAGCACAATGACCTCAGAGAAGACAACTGCCAAAGATGTGCCATCACCGTCAAGTTTGTTTTCTAGGTTGCCATCGACAGAGTCTGAAAGTTCAGAAAGTGGATTCTCTAGCAAAGAGTTCACAACAACTGGTTTTCCATTATTCTCCACAACTCAATCAGACCAAATACTTATCAAAACTCCATCTGAAAGAGAAAAAACAACCCCAGTTTCAGGCTCAACACACACTGAAGCTACAAGTGATCGAACAAGTGAAGCACATAGTAGAGAACCTGTTTCTTTATATGGCACAACACACACATTTACACAGAGTACTTGGGGCTCAACTGGACAAACAGTCAAAAGTCAAGACTTTACATCATATGCAGCAACATCTCCAATGACTATGATGGAGGACAAATCTCTGTCTGCAAAACCGTCTGAATCAACCAACACTGATGTATCAGAATCACTGTTCTCAACTGATAATTTAGACAAAACGTTATCTAAAATAACTGTCACTATGACCTCAGAGAACATAGTCAGCCAAGATGCTGTGTCAGCAAGTTTTTCTTCAAGCTTTCCATCAACAGAATCTGGTTCAACAAATGGGACCTCTGACATGTATAGCATAGAGTCCAGAACAACTGGTTCTTCATTGTTCTCCACAATCAAATCAGATGAAGAACTTACCAAAACACCATCTGACCAAGAGGAAACAGCTCCTGTTTCCACCTCAACACATGCCGAAGCTACAAAAGGTCAAACAAGTGAACCATATAGTGGAGAACCTCTTTCTACACTTGATTCTACTTTATCCAATACAGTTCAAACATTTACATTTAGTACTGAGGGCTCAACAGCACAATCAGTCACAAGTCAATATATGACATCAAATACACCAACAACCAGAGTGACTCTGATGGACAGATATCTGTCAACAAAACCATCTGAATCCACATCAGAGACTCTGTCGTCCTCTGCTCAGACAAGATATTTAGACAAGTCATTATCTGAAAGCACTGTCACAGAAACATCAGACAAGACAACCTCTATAGATGTGCTTTCACCATCACATTTTCTTACAAGTCAGCCATCAACAGAGTCTGAAGCATCAGGAGATGACACCTCTAATATGTCCACAACAGCAATCTCAATATCTAGTTCATCTGAGACCAAACGAGATCAGAGAACTGAGACATATAGCACAGAAGCTATTTCCTCTGTTGACTTAACTGAAACTAACACAGGGTATGCGTCAACATCACTGAACACTGAGGACTCAACAGGACAAACAGTCACAAGCGAAGATATTACATCACACACGGCAACACCCACAGCGACTGTGATGGAGGACAAAGAGCTGTCAGCACACCCATCACATTCCACAACCATTGATGTTTCAGGCACTTGGTTTTCTTCAACAAAAGCAGTATATTTGGATGAAACAACACAAGAAAGGACATCAACATTGAGTACAACTGTCAAAGATATGCTTACACAGTCAAGTTTTCCATCAACAGTGTCTGAGACTTCTGGAGATGAAACCTCTGAGATATTTAGCAAAGATTATACAAGTTACACACTTCACACAGCAACCAAATTAGATCAGGAACTCAGCAAACCACAGTTTAACACAACAGAAACCATCAAACTTTCAAGCTTTACACCTGCTGAAGCTTCAAGTGATCAGGCATCTGAAACACAAAGTAGAGATACTGCTAATACGCTCGACTCTGAAACTAGTACAGTCCATACATTTACATCATCAGGAACTGAGTACTCCACAGGACAAGTAGAAGCAAGTAAAGATGTTACATCACATTCAGCTACAAGCACAGAAACTGTGATGGAGGACAAAGAGCTGTCAGTAAAACCATCTGAATCAACTGTTATTGATGTTTCAGGAACTCTTTTCTCTTTTCAGACTGATCATTTAGACAAAACATCTGAAAGCCCTGTTACAGTAATGTTGGAGAGTACAACTTCAAAAGATATACTTTCACCATCAAGAGTTTCTTCAAGCTTTCCATCAACAGAGTCTGAAAGTTCAACAAATGGGACCTCTGACATGTATAGCATAGAGTCCAGAACAACTGGTTCTTCATTGTTCTCCACAATCAAATCAGACGAAGAACTTACCAAAACACCTGACCAAGAGGAAACAGCCCCTGTTTCCACCTCAACACGTGCTGAAGCTACAAGAGGTCAAACAAGTGAACCATATAGTAGAGAACCTCCTTCTATGCTTGATTCTACTTTATCCAATACAGTTCAAACATTTTCATTTAGTCATGAGGGCTCAACAGGACAATCAGCCACAGGTCAATATATGACATCAAATACACCAACAACCAGAGTGACTGTGATGGACAGATATCTGTCAACAAAACCATCTGAATCCACATCAGAGACTCTGTCCTCCTCTGCTCAGACAAGGTATTTAGACAAGTCATTATCTGAAAGCACTGTCACAGAAACCTCAGACAAGACAACCTCTATAGATGTGCTTACACCATCACATTTTCTTACAAGTCTGCCATCAACAGAGTCTGAAGCATCAGGAGATGACACCTCTAATAAGTCCACAACAGCAATCTCAATATCTAGCTCATCTGAGACCAAACGAGATCAGAGAACTGAGACATATAGCACAGAAGCTATTTCCTCTGTTGACTTGACTGAAACTAACACAGGGTATGCGTCAACATTACTGAACACTGAGGACTCAACAGGACAAACAGTCACAAGCGAAGATATTACATCACACACGGCAACACCCACAGCGACTGTGATGGAGGACAAAGAGCTGTCAGCACACCCATCACATTCCACAACCATTGATGTTTCAGGCACTTGGTTTTCTTCAACAAAAGCAGTATATTTGGATGGGACAACACAAGGAAGCGCATCAACATTAAGTAAAACTGTCAAAGATATGCTTACACAGTCAAGTTTTCCATCAACAGTGTCTGAGACTTCTGGAGATGAAACCTCTGAGATATTTAGCAAAGATTATACAAGTTATACACCTCACACAGCTACCAAATTAGATCAGGAACTCAGCAAACCACAGTCTAGCACAACAGAAACCACCAAACTTTCAAGCTTTACACCTGCTGAAGCTTCAAGTGATCAGGCAGCTGAAACACAAAGTAGAGATACTGCTAATACGCTTGACTCTGAAACTAGTACAGTCCATACATTTACATCATCAGGAACTGAGTACTCCACAGGACAAGCAGAAACAAGTCGAGGTGTTACATCACATTCAGCTACAAGCACAGAAACTGTGATGGAGGACAAAGAGCTGTCAGTAAAACCTTCTGAATCAACTGTTATCGATGTTTCAGGAACTCTTTTGTCTTCTCAGACTGATCATTTAGACAAAACATCTGAAAGCCCTGTTACAGTAATGCTAGAGAGTACAACTGTAAAAGATATACCTTCGCCATCAAGTTTTCGTTCAAGCTCGCTATCAACACAGGCTGAACCCTCAGTAGATGAAACCTCAACAACAATCTCAATGTCTAGCTCATCTGATATCACAAAAGATCAGACAACATATAGTACAGAACCTGCCTTTTCTCTTCTGAATTTATCTACTGGATTTAGCGAAGTGTATACATTAACACCATTGAATACTGGCTACCCAAGTCAAGATGTTACATCACACATAGCAAGAAACACCGCAACGGTGATGGAGAACAAACACCTGTCAGCTAAATCTGAGCCCACAGTCTTTGATGAAACTCTCTTGTCTTCTGCTCAGACTGAACATATAGATGAGAAATTATCTGATACTGTTTCATCAACCAGTTTGTCTTCAATCCTGCCATCAACAGAGACCGAAACCCTAGGAGATCTGACATCTAAAATGTTTGGCAAAGTGTTCACAACAACAAGTTCATCTGTACAAACTGCAGAATTAACAGGCAGCACAGTCACACTTGAAGATAGTACTTCGGATACAGGAAAAGGCACTAGTGTGATAGAGCAAAGAGGGACATTTGGAATGCCGACTGCGTCAACTATCATTGATTTGTCTGAGAGTTTGTCTTCTTCAGCAAATACAGAATATTTATTTGAAAAATCATCTGAAGGCACAATATCTTTGCAGGACACAACCTCTAAAGATATTGATTTATTGTCAAGATTGCCATCAATAGATTCTGAAGGTTCTGGAGAGCAGATATCTGAAACACCAACAACCACAGGGAGTGTGTTGCAAGAAAATAGGCTGTCAACAAAGTCATCTGAATCCACAGTAACTGATTTTTCAGAGAAAATTTTCTCCTCTGCTCAAACTGGACAATTAGACAAGATATTAGCTGAAAGCACTGTCAGTAGCACAATGACGTTAGAAAAGACAACTGCACAAAACGAGCCTTCATCATCAAGTTTCCCAACATTTCCATTAGACCAAGAACTTACAAAAACCTCATCTGACATAGGAGAAACGCGAGATAAGACCACACGATATCAGACAACTTGGACACACAGTAGAGAACCTGTTTCCACTTTTGATTCTACTGAAACTAGCACAGTGCATGCAATTACAATATCAAGGACTGAGTACTCAACAGGACACACAATCCCAAATCAAGGTATTACATCACATACAGCAACAACAATGGCAACTGTGATGGAGGACAAAACGCTTTCAGTAGATTCATCTGAATCAACCGTTATTGAAGTTTCAGAAACTTTATTTTCCTCAGCTCAGACTGACCATTTAGACAAAACATCTGAAAGCACTGTCACGGTTGCCTCAGAGAAGACAACTGCTAAAGATGTAGTAACACCACAGACAGTTAAAAGCCAAGATACTGCACCAACAGTCATAATTGAAGGTAGTACACCTTTCACAGCAACAAGTGCAGCAACTGTGATGCGGGATGAAGTGTCAACAAAACCTCCTGAATCCACAATCATTAATGTTTCAAAGACGCAGTTCTCTTCTGCTCAAACTGAACATTTAGAAATTTCATCTGGAAGCACTGTCACCACAGTGACCTCAGACAAGACAACTCCCAAAGATTTTCCTTCATCATTGAGTCTTTCTTCAAGCTTTCCATCAACTAAGTCTGAAGCTTCAGGAGATGACACCTCTGAAACATTTATCAAAGGGTTCACAACAAGTTCTCCACTTTATACTACAACCATATCAGATCAAGAACTTACAAAAACACCATCTGGCAGAGAAGAAATAATTCCAGTTTCAAGCTCAACACATGCTGAAACTGTAAGTGAGGCACAGAGTAAAGAACCTGTTTCTATGCCTGGGTCTACTGAAATGAGGACAGTGCATACGTTTACATCATCAGACACTGAGTATTCAACAGGACACACAATCACAAGTCAAGGTATAACATCACATACAGCTACAACCACAGCCATTTTGGTGAAGGATAAAGAGCTGTCAGCAAAGCCCTCAGTATTAACCAGTACTGATGTTTCAGAAACTTTCATCTCTTCTACTCAGACCGATAATTTAAACAAAACATCTGACATCGATGTCACAGTGACCTCAGAGAAGACATCTGCCAAAGATTTAGTGTCGCCAATCTCTTTACTGCACACCACAAGCATATCAGACAAATATCTTATCAAACCTACAGAAACAATGTCAGAGTCCAGCTCAACAGATGCTCCTGTCACAAGCACAAAATCATCAGAGAAGACAACAGCTAGAGATTTTTTTTCAACTTCAAGAAAAGCATCAATTTTGTCATCTTCAGAGTTTGAGAGTTCAGGAGATGGAACAGTAGATGTCACAAGCTCAGAGTTCAGCACTACCAGGCCTTCACTGTACACTACTCAAAAATCAGACAAAGACCTCACCAAAACAACATTTCATACAACAGAAGCAGTATCAGTGACCAGCTCAACACATGTTGAAGATCAGAGAACTGAGACAGATAGCACTGAACCTACTTCATCTCTCATATCTACTGCATCTATCACGAAGCATACATTTACATCACTGAGCACTGGGGAATCATCAGGACAGACAGTTACAAGCCAAGCTACTGCATCAACAGTAAGAACAGTCACAAATCAAGATAGTACACCTTTCACCGCAACAACCGCAGCAACTGTGATGCCAGATGAAGAAGTGTCAACAAAACTTTCTGAGTCCACAATCATTGATGTTTCAGAGACGCAGTTCTCTGCTGCTCAAACTGAAAATGTAGATGAAAAACTATCTGAAAGCACTGTCACAAGCACAATGACCTCAGACAAGACAACTCCCAAAGATGGTCTTTCATCAACGAGTCTTTCTTCAAGCTTTTCATCAACTGAGTTTGAAGCTTCAGGAGATGAGACCTCAGAGAAGACAACTGCCAAAGATTTAGTGTGGCCAATCTCTTTACTGCACACCACAAGCATATCAGACAAAGATCTTACCAAACCTACAGAAACATTCTCAGAGTCCAGCTCAACAGATGCTCCTGTCACAAGCACAGTATCATCAGAGAAGACAACAGCTAGAGATTTTTTTTCAACTTCAAGAATAGCATCAATTTTGTCATCTTCAGAGTTTGAGAGTTCAGGAGATGGAACAGTAGCTGTCACAAGCTCAGAGTTCAGCACTAGCAGGCTTTCACTTTACACTACTCAAAAATCAGACAAAGACCTAAGCAAAACAACATTTCATACAACAGAAGCAGTATCTGTGACCAGCTCAACACATGTTGAAGATCAGAGAACTGAGACAGATAGCATTGAACCTACTTCATCTCTCATATCTACTGCATCTATCACAAAACATACATTTACATCACTGAGCACTGGGGAATCATCAGGACAGACAGTTACAAGCCAAGATACTGCATCAACAGTAAGAACAGTCACAAATCAAGGTAGTACACCTTTCACCGCAACAACCGCAGCAACTGTGATGCAGCATGAAGAAGTGTCATCAAAACTTCCTGAATACACAATCAGTGATGTTTCAGAGACGCAGTTCTCTGCTGCTCAAACTGAAAAACTAGTTGAAAAACTATCTGAAAGCACTGTCACAAGCACAATGACTTCAGACAAGACGACTTCCAAAGATGTTCTTTCATCATCGAGTCTTTCTTCAACCTTTCCATCAACAGAGTCTGAAGCATCTGGAGATGAGACCTCGGAGAAGACAACTGCCAAAGATTCAGTGTCACCAATCTCTTCACTGCACACCACAAGCAGATCAGACAAAGATCTTACCGAACCTACAGAAACATTCTCAGTGTCCAGCTCAACAGATGCTCCTGTCACAAGCACAAAATCATCAGAAAAGACAACAGCAAGAGATTTTTTTTCAACTTCAAGAAAAGCATCAATTTTGTCATCTTCAGAGTTTGAGAGTTCAGGAGATGGAAAAGTGTATATCACAAGCTCAGACTTCAGCAAGAGCAGGCCTTCACTGTGCACTACTCAAAAATCAGACAAAGACCTCAGCAAAACAACATTTCAGACAACAGAAGCAGTATCAGTGACCAGCTCAACACATGTTGAAGATCAGAGAACTGAGACAGATAGCACTGAACCTACTTCATCTCTTATATCTACTGCATCTATCACGAAGCATACATTTACATCACTGAGCAC
>CAIGQQ010038283.1:2600207-2614312 GCA_903798035.1 Danio albolineatus
TATATATATATATTAAAGCCTTTTGGATTTTGACTTTCATATACACAAGCTTTGTTGCTATTGATTTGATTAGATTCAACCTTATTTTCATTATTCATGTACAAGTACAAGGCAATGATATGCAGTTTAGCTCTAACCAGGAGTGCAACAGCAGCAAGTACGGGATATAGCTATAAGTTATAAAGTGCAATTATAGAAAAACTATAGGTAATATTTTCAAATGGATGTACTATTAACATTATACACAGCTTGTGTTAACTATGAACAGAAATTTACAACAGATAAATATGTACAGGTTAATGTTAATAATCACAAGTATGCAGATATATATGAACCCAATTTCAAATGTACAGACCATTTAGAGGGATGTAAACAAAAACAACGGTCCCAACATATTTCCTGTTTCACATTTTTAATTTCTATTGCTTATGAGAATCCAAAAGAGCCACATATTGAAGAATAATGTTATGATAGCCGTTTTAACATTGAGTTATGATTGAATTGTCTCTTGTTACAGTTATGAAATAGTTTGATAACAAGCAGGAGATGTTCATGGGCCAATGACATGACCACCTTGAAATAGTCTATATATGTGCAGTGGATATGTACAATTTTAGATGAATTAGTGCAATGTAGTGCGATGAATATGTACAATTTTAAATGTGCAAATATTAAATAGTGCAGTGATTATGGGGAGTATATGTTAAGTGGAGATTGTGGGGATTGTGATTTCACACAAGCCACCAAATATCATTCCAATTCCACTAAGCCATGATATTCTCTATGTACCCAACTCCCACCAGTGCCTTTATGACATCCCATCCCCCATCTCCAGCCATTCTTTATTCCTGCTCTCATAAGCAAACAGAAAGAAAAGTGTTTACTCTTGAACGGCGGTGTGGAAGTGCTGTGGTGGCTGGAATATTTAAAACAGCCTCTTTCCCACCCACCAAGGCATTTGGCTGAAGGAAGATAATGAAACATAAATGCTTTCAGGGAAAACAAAACAAAAGCTGCATTTAGGGCATGACTACTGGAGTCAGGATAATTTAGTAATAAAATAAATTATAATACATAATAAATCAAGTATTAAAAATAGCAATGATAAATATCAAGCCATGATAGGGTAGTAATGATTCTTTGGGATCATATGACAGCAAAGTAATTGTGACATCAGTTAAAAGGAACAAATTACAACACAGGGATAGGTTAAATATTAAACAGGAATACATTATAGATTTTAAAAAAGAAACCAGGAATTTGTAATAATTTGCAACATAACACATTTTCTAATGTGTTTTTTTTTCTTAAATGCAGTGTCAGTAAATATAAAACACGGTAACACTTTATAATAATTACACACTATGAATCACCTACAGTATTAAGCATTAGCAAATAGTGAATTCATTATTTGTTAAGCATTAACTCTACATTATTAAATGTTAGTAAGCAGTTTATACCCGCAGCTACAAATGCTCTAATCTTGTCTTAAAAGTACATTCATAATGTGCTTAATAATTGTGTTTTCATACTTTGTTAAGGATTACTTTTTCCTAACTAATTTAAGTATTGCATCATTTACAAACCATTTGTATCTAAGAAGATGTCGTGGTTTTTAAGATCATTCATAATGAGTTAGTAAACGATTAATAAACTATTCAAATCAACATTTATATATTGTAATATTCAGGCATATAGTAATAGTTAATTTGTATGTTAATAAATGCTTTATAAACTCAACTTCCTGCAGTTGTGTGACCTAATCTAAAGAGAGGACTATTCATGCTTTATAAATACTTTATAAATGATTATTAAGTTTTATTCTAAACAGGAAAAAAAGAACATAAATTACTTAAATGATTTCTATAAATTTGAATATACAGTTGAAGTCAGAATTATTAGCCCCCCCTGAATTAATAGCCCCCCTGTAAATTTTTTTCCCCAATTTCTGTTTGTTCATTTGATATTAAGCCTTTAATTGCCATTTATAAGGGATTTATAAAGCATGAATAGTCCTCACTTTAGATTAGGTCACAAAACTGCAGGAAGTTGAGTTAATAAAGCATTGATTAACATACATAGTAACCATTACTAAATGCCTGAATATTACAATATATAAATGTGGATTTGAATAGATTATTAATCGTTTACTCATTCTGAATGATCTTAAAAACCACCAACTCTTCTTAAATACAAATTTGATACTTAGTTTAGTCATGAACAATTAATCAGTAACAAATTATGAAAGTACAATAATTAAGCCCATTATAAATGTACTTATAAGTCAAGAATAGAGCATTTGTAGCAGCATTAATAAACTGCTTACTAACGTCTATTAATGCAGAGTTAATGATTAACAAATAATGAATTTACTATTTGCTAATGCTTAATAGATGATTCATAGCGTGTAGTTATTATAAAGTGTTACCTAAAAAACTTGTTCCAAAAACATTGAAAAGTTATACTTTCTCCAATGCATATTATTCTAACACTGAATGTTTGATTCATGTTTATCTAAATATTCAATTCAATTCACCTTTATTTCTATAGCACTTTTACAATGTAAACTGTGTCAAAGCAGCTTCACATAGACGATTATAGTAAATTGAAACAGTGTCAGTCCAGTAATATTATTAGTAATATTGTTACTATTCATTAATAATAATAAAGCAATTTGACAAAATAAATAAATAAATAAATCAAGGCTCTAAATCACTACAAAAAGGTTTTTATAACCAATCCATCAGATACCTTTTGTAAACTAAAACATAAAAGTACAAAACAATAACAAACTCATTCAACGCGACCATTTAATACACATGTTTGATCATCACTGGCATCTTGGAAACATCTGCTCCGTCAACTGCTGTACTGGAGCTGCTTTGTGTGAGGTACACAACACTAAATGGATGAAAACACTCTGATTGGGGCTTTACATCTGTGTACACAACTGTCATATGGAATCGCTCCTTCGCAGTCAGACGGTCCTGATGGCTAATCTTCACTTCCTACACTTTGCTGAGCAAGCAGAGGCCAGTACAAGGCATGAATTATTGCACACAGCTGGATGACACTCCCTCTGTCACAACCATGCGTTGACATTTACGGTTATCTCTCTGTCTGGTTCTCTTTGCATGTGCTAAATCAGGTCCGTTAGAAAGCCTCCCGCTCACTATCTCCCCTTTTCTTTACACAAAGGCATCCTCTTTCTTTCACACACCTCCCTACTCAGCCATGCCTGACTAATGGCTGCATTATGTCTTGAACAGAGCCTTCTTGAATCAGGCCTGTCTTGAGGACCCTTTCACTCCGTCCTCCAGTCCCCACCTCTTCTCCGTCAGCCCCAGCCCAGCCCAATCCATTCAAACCCATGGCTTTGCACAACATTGCCTCAGACGGAAAAAGGATTGCATTCAGCAAGGGACTCTTCACATGGTTGTGGGCTGTTAATCTTGCTGATGCTCCTGTTAAATACAAGCATTCAGCGACTTGAGAGCAAAATCAGAGGATTTGGTAAACCCATAATGCTGGAGACAGGGAATATAAAGATCCACTGTGTGGCTCTTTGGCCACCAATGTGCGCCAGTCATCATCAAACGCCAATCTAGCATTTCCCCTTAAGAAAGGGCATTAGATTTCACTTAGATGTTGAGTCGTGTCTTGTGGTCAGTTCAGGGAGGGCTCACCTCCCACACTAACTGTCAACAACTGTTCAATTACCTGCAGCAGATGGCTTTAAAGTAATGGGAATCTGGTGACTGGAACCTTTGTGGGTGTGTGTCTTTATAGTAGGAGGAGTTTCTCTGTATTTTAGAGATTAATAATAGGTAATTGCAATTAAAAATGGGTTCATTACATCAGCATTGTCAGTAAAATTTATCTAGGAAAGTATGGTATACAATTTTAAAATAATAAAAGGAAGTCATTGGATCTTTTTTATTAGCCTCTAACTCTGATTATTTAATATATAACCCATTTTCTATTTATGCTATGCAGTTTTGAAGCAATATATTTATTTATTACACTCTAATATGCACAGACACTGAAACAGATGCATGCTTGCCTCTTATTTCATTCATTCATTCATTCATTCATTCATTCATTCATTCATTCGTGCACAAAGGGATCAAAAGTGATTCTTACCTTGTGCTTCAACATGCAGACTGCTTGCAAAGACCACCAATGCCACAGAAAACAGAGCAATCATCTTCACGTTTTTTATGTTCTTTGTCTAAAAAAACGCACAGCAAAATAAACGCAATCAGGTAATAAAATTTAATGCGAAAAAAAAAAATACTTTCTTCCCGTTGTTGTCGTTGAAGAGGTGGAGGTGTTGGTAGTTGTGCCACAAAAAGATTGGGCTCCTCAGAGGTCCATACAAAAGGCTTATATTGAAACCTTGGCCAATTGTAGCCACTCCCCCTCCCCTTAGAGAGAGACGAAGCCCATCACCCTTCGTTTTTTTTTGTGCGTGTGTGTGGACTCCCTCATATATAAGAAGAGCTTCCCTTTTTGCTTTATGCATGGCTATCCCTTTAGATATAAGGGTGTACAAAATGTAATTCAGGCTGTATTATGGTTGGGTTAACAGTGTATAAGGACTATCGAGTAACTGCCTTTAAAATGAGGAAAAAGAAGACAAAGGAAATAATAGACAAAGTACTATGTGGTAACGCATTGGTAGCTTGAATATCTTTTATGCAGTTATTTATGTAGCTTGTATAATAGTAAAATTGTGCCAAAAACCACTTCAATTTTTCTCCCAACATGCAGTCCAAGTACTTCAAAGTAAATCAGTCCAACACAAAGCATGTCTCACTGGAAACAATAGACTCCCCACTAAGAAGATATTAAACACATTGAAGGCCATTCATAAGCTTTCCAAATGCTGGATTACACAGTCTCTCTCCACCTGTTTGTATTGCGTGTGCTACTTTACTGATTGCCTTTTCATTTGCTTGCACCCCCTGTGTTATGTTTTGCATCGAAGTCTGCCAGACAGATTTATGATCAGCCAAAAAATCCTACAAACGCACACCTTCTTATCGGCCTCTCATTCACCTACACTCTTTTCACAGTGATGCAACCGATGAACCATAGAAAATAGTTTATTTTTTTATTATTACTTGTTTTATTATTTCTGTTTTCAGCAATGTGCAACATTTAAATGTTGTTTCACTTTAAAGGCAATGAAAACAACCTACTCACTGGCATACAAGTTAAGTGAACATGTACACAGGCACTCTAGAAAAACTCTCTCTTTCTCTACACAGACACACTCACAGACACCCCTGAAGCTTCTTTAAAGGGGTGATCCAGGGTGTAGTTTTAAAGCTTGATTGTGTTTATGGGGTGCAAAGCATTGCATGCTCATGCTTCATTTATTAAAAATCACGTAATTTTTTTTACTTAATATCTTAATTATATATATATATATATATATATATATATACACGGTGGCGCAGTAGGTAGTGCTGTTGCCTCACAGCAAGAAGGTCGCTGGTTCGAGCCTCGGCTGGGTCAGTTCACATTTCTGTGTGGAGTTTGCATGTTCTCCCCGTGTTCGCTTGGGTTTCGTCCGGGTGCTCCGGTTTCCCCCACAGTCCAAAGATATGTGGTACAGGTGAATTGGGTGAACTAAATTGTCCGTTGTGTATGTGTGTGAATGAGAATATATGGATGTTTCCCAGAGATGGGTTGCAGCTGGAAGGACATCCGCTGCGTAAAACAAATGTTGGATAAGTTGGCGGTTCATTCCGCTGTGGTGACCTTTGATCAATAAAGGGACTAAGCCAAAAAGAGAATGAATGAATGATAATTATACATAGCTACTCAGCTAACACAAAAACGACTGCCATATTTCCTAAGTGCACCCTCAAGAGGCTCTGATTGGTCAGCTAACATAATGTGCTGAGATTCGCGGATATGCTCCATGTCACCAGGAAGCATCCTGCTATAACATTACAGCACATCTGGCCACGCCCCTTAACTGCGCAGAGTGCATGCTTGTAACCTAAAGGGTTTATGACATCATTAACCAGGATGTATTTTCTTGTAGTCCACAAACTTCGTTCACTGTAGGCTTTGCTAAGCTAACTCTGTAATAGCCAATGTCTACCTTCTCACTGAACTTTGAGTGTCTTACATTCAGAGATGTTGTTTCTGTTAACACAGCTACATTACACATCAACTAAAGTTTAAAATATGATATCGTAGTTGACCACCCCTTTGATGCCAACAAGGAACATTTAATTTTAAGACTGCAACATAAGCCCTTTTCAGATTACCTAATGGTGACTTGTACTGATAAGGCCGAGACACAGTAAAGATATGACCTACTTCACTTAAAGAAAAGTGTCTCTGGACTCTAAAAAGGCTTCATTATCACAGGAGTGATAGGACGAGGATGTGAAGGGAGAATGTGTGGTCCATCAAGGACCATCATGTTTTCTTAGTGGTCTCCATGGAGTGATGGCAACAGGGAGTAACCTGTTTAACGCTATTTCAGCTGTGATTTACGGACCCTAGGTGAGAAAGACACCCTCCGTCCCAACAGGGCTTGGTTGTGTAGACTAAAGCTCCATCGAGTCATATGTTCCCCACCCTGAAAAAAAAGACCAAAACCACCACAGTGACTGATTTACACACACAAACACACACAGAAAATCTATGGAAACTGTGAAAAATGAGGAAGGGTCTCTGGACTGCAGCATGACTGACTGGAAATCTCACCTCAGCAAGGATGACTCATTTTCATTTACGTTTCATGGGTTTGCACTTATGACAAATGGTAATAATGTGGGTATGAAACACTTATTAATGTGTGATTACCCGAGATGATGTCATGAGTTGCTTATTATTTCGTTCCAAGCACTTAGACACAAAAAGATCAGTTTGTTAAAACAATCATGGCAGTTGTGAAAGCTAGTTTGGAGAATTCAACCGTTTGCTTTTGAAGCTGTTTTCATTTTGGTTTAAAGTGTGCAGCTCTGAGTTGTTTGTTTGAATTGTGAATGACTTAAGCTTATGAATGACTAGTGCACAATGGTGGAAGACAGCAACTTTAAAATATCTTCAATAGCTCTGTGAAAATCAGTGCACAAATGAAGTCGGGATTTATATTCAATAAAAGACAAAATGTGAACAGAGTGTGTATCAGAACACTTAAGTCTTACCTTAATCCGTCTGTTCAGTTTCGTTATGAACCCAAAGTCTCATTGGAAGCCAGATGCACTGTAGGCTAGGGAGCTGAAACCATGTCTGGTTGTATGTGGCTAAAAGCCATAGTACACATCTGGAACATTTATGGTACTATGCCTGCCATACAGTTCATTTGGGTTTATTCGGAAGACTCACAGCCTTCACCAAGAACTACATTTTTTTGTCTTTAAATGCCACTAACTCTGCCTAGTTACTGCAGCACAATAAAAACAAGAGCTTTTGCAGCAACACCTACTAAACAAGCTTCCCAGTGTTTAATAGATGACTAATAGGAGCCTCTCACCTCATGCTAAATGAAAGGTTCACCCAAAAATCATTTACTCACCCTCATATGACTCATTTTCTTTCGTGAAACACAAGTTTATAGCAGAATGTCTAAGATGCTCTTTTATATGGTCATCTACTGAATAGGCACTATGTTTAGGATCATTTTAAAGCACTCCTATTATGGATTGTTGCTAATTACCTTTCATGCAGTTTCTAAGATATCTATTTGCAAATGGATATTCCATATCATTTTATAAGATGGTATAGTTTTGGTGGTGGTTTTCTGTGGACTTTCAGCTATAGACCATTTTGAGGGATGTAAACAAATACAATGGTCCCAACGCATTTCCTGTTTTACATTTTTAATTTCTATAGCTTCCTGAAAATCCAAAAAGAGTCACATATTTATAAATAATGTTATGACAACTGTTTAAACATGAAGCTATGATTGAATTGCTTGTTACAGCTATGAAGTACTTTGATAACAAGCAGGAAATGTTCATGGGCCAATGACATGACCACACTGAAATGGTCTGTATGTTTTCAATTAAGCTGCATTGCATTTTACAGGCATTGATTTGGCTGTTGCATAAAGAATACCATCTTTATTCTTGCAAACCTGTCAACCCTTCCGTTTTTCCTGAGATTCTCCCATATTTTACAGTTCTATCCTGCTATCATCTTGAAAGGTATTTCCCCTATTTCTCCTGTATTTTCAGTCTTTCTCTGCAGGGTGTCAATAAACATTAAAGAGCCGATCCTCCCTATATGCAATCCATACCGCCAAACCACCAGGGGCCGCCCCTTGCTCTTAAATATGAGTCTGTTCTGTGCTTTCGTTTTTTTAGGCATAAAACACTTTGAAACAAATATAAAAACGGCAGGATTCCCTTTCACTGTCGCTCCTCCTATGCAATCCTCAAAACAGTCTTAAAATGGTGTGACTGTCAGACGCGCTCCATAGTGATAAACAGACGCTGTTTCTCAAACGGATTCTGTACATGCGATCTGAAGCGGAGCGAAAGTCTGGGTTTTGTGTGCGTGTTTGAACAGACATATACACATAATTAATAATAATAACATCTAAAGATGTCGATCTTGATGTTTTGTTTTTTTTCAAACTACTTTTGTCCTAAATAAGCATAGAAAGTTAGGAAAGCAATCAAATGCTTTCATTATAACGTTGTTATAATGTATTTTAAAGTGACATCTCTGTTATTTATTGTAATCAAACGAAAAATCGTTATAAATGAGATTCATTTGTTGCTCTTTAATCAGAATTTGTAAGTTACTGTATCCAGTGAAGAAAAGCTTTTTGGGGGGTGGTATCCCTTATTTTCACATCCCAGTGTTGACAGGTATGTATTCTTGTATTACTCTTAAACAATACACTGACACATTATGCAAATTATAACTCAAAGACTTTACTGTGGCAGAGCCATTTTTTTACTGGGGCACGTGTATACCCCGATAAATGGGGTCATGCGCAGATCCGGGATAGCATTGTGCTGAGAAGACACCGTGCTCTGCACTGTGAGGGAAATCCATTTTCCAGACAGTGGATAGCACTGTTGCCTCACAGCAAGAAGGTTGCTGCTTCAAGCCTTAGCTGGGCTAGTTGGCATTTCTGTGTGGAGTTTGCATGTTTACACGGGTTTCCTTCAGGTGCTGCAGTTTCCCTCACAGTCCAAAGACATGCGCTATAGGTGAATCGAATAAACTAAATTGGCCATGGCATATGTGTGTGAATGTGACTGTGTATGGGTTTTTCCCAGTATTGGGTTGCATCTGGAAGGGCATGCGCTGTGTAAAACATATGCTGGATAAGTTCATTTCGATGAATAAAGGGACTTAGCCAAAGGAAAAATCAATGAATAAATGAATTTTAAGACAATAAAAGTGTTTTTGGCCTCGCATACCCTTTTCTTGGGGTCTCTAAAACTAAACTCTGAAGTTTTCCATAATATTAATTTATAATAGTGGCATTTTAAGCTTTGTTTACTGTGCACATTCATCATGGCATTGTTTTGTCCCGTTGCATTAAGAGTTGTGGTCATTTTTGTTCAAGATTGTGCATCGATAATGGGAGTATTTCCACTATTTGACCCTGAGGTGCAACACATCTCACTTCCAGTGGGGTTGAGGTCAGCTAGTGATAAATTCATGAGTGAAAACGTGTGTCATGCGAAACAGTGAGACGCTGTTTTGCCTAATGGTTGTTTTTCTTAAAAGAACTGTAGTCAAACATAATACTTTGTTTACATGAACCAATAGATTCCATCGACTAATTAGAGGTTTTGTCTCTTTTCCTCCTTTGATGTCAACTCTCTTTATTGTTTTCTACTAAATCTGTATACCATTTTCTGTAGATGTATTGTTGAAAAGAAGCTCCCTTTTAAGACTTTTTTGGAATACCTCACAACACTATTCAGTCAAAAATTTAATCTGTTCGCCATACAAAGTAGCTGAATCTCTTTCAAGAAGTCTAATAATAAAACAGATTGATTCATATGGATAGGTGTTTTGGAGGACTTTCAACAAGGCAGAAAACATTTAATATTACTTTACTTTAATAACTAGAAACTAATAAAAACAGCCTTTGGGTGAAATTATTTTGAAACATCAAATTTTCTAATTTCAAAACCCTAAAGTTTTACTGACCCTAAAGTCAGTAACATATCATCGCCTTGGAATTATAAGGTTCTATCTGCGTTCAGAATTATTTTGAGATATTGAGCTTCAAAGTTTTTGCATCCCATATAATAAACAATATGTAACAGTTCTCTTTCATACATTAACATGACAGAGACCCTAAATGTACTCTAAATGAAAATTATCAAAATTCTCTTAAACTTGCAAGTTGGGGTAAAACAAACAGGGCAAATGCAGATAGTTCTAAAAAGCTAGATAATTCTCAAATTATCTATCTGGCAGATAATTAATTAAAGCTATACTTTTCAAAAAATACAGTCTGTCTGCTTATTAATTTAATTTAAAAAATGATTTTTAAAAAATACAGTATGTTGTAACGATACAGTATGGTGATGTTTGAGAAAGTAAAAATTAAATTTTTCTATAACATTTATTTAATATTTATTTAATATTTTAGGACGAATATGTTTTCTTGTTCAAACTAAGCTTAGATGCTAATTTTATGTAATTATTTATTTATGTACATATTTATTGAATTATATGCTTTATATGAACTAGATTTCATCTCAATGTCAATAAATGCTTCTAAATCATCACAATTATACACCTTTTCAGTTTCAGGTTTCTTAATGTTATGCGGTACAGCATTATTTTGGCGACTCTGATTTTATGTTTCTTTCTGGTCTTTCCTGCTGTCAATGGAGCAGTCCGGTGGAATTACAAAGAAAACTGATCCTGATTGGCCCTCGTGCTTGCATTCGAAATGCTGATTGTCTCACAGAAAGAACCTTATGAAGCCAAGCTAGTGTTCAACTTCGTAGATAAAACCTTTTCAGTTTTTTAAATAAAAAGTGTTGAAATGTCAAAAAAAATCACATAATTTAAATAAGTTATCATTTAATAAGCATACAGTGTGTAATTAACTCAATTTTGACCAAGATGTCAGATGACGATATATGTTTCTTTTTCTTAAAATATAAAACTTTATCACTAAAATAAAATCTTAAATCTGTTGAGTTCAGTCTCACCCTTCACATGTTATTTGTTTCAGAAATGATTAATGGATAATAATTACCCTCATGGAGTATGTAATTGATCTATTGTTTTAGGCTGATCCATTTTCCCTTAGCCGCATGGCTCTCCATATAGCTCAAGTGCCTCTGTGCACAGATTAATCTTGATAAGCAATGGCAAGAGATCCTGGTTTGATGTGCTGTGCTGCATGGAGCTGTGCAGCAGGAAGGCTCCCAAAGCAAACATGCCTCTCAAGTGTGCATGTGTGTGTTGTCTGAGCCAACAGTGGAGGAAAAGCATGTAATTTTCCGATATAACATATAGGGTTTTTATTGCACCAGTGCAGTTATTAAGTGACTCAGTTGATTGCGTTTCTGACTCAGTGAGTGAGTATGCATTGTAAACCAAACATACGTGTGCATGCAGTGGTCCTATACATAAAAAAGCTATAAGATAAATCTCTTCTGCCCCACCCACGACCCTTCCTCAAACTTTCACCAGTTTAGAGCCAAGTGTCTGAGGTGCTGAGTGCATTAACAGCTGGCCAGTAGTTTCTATATCATACAGATGCTGTGTGCTTTCTGCATTTGGCAGGGTGGTACAGTTCCCATCACAGACTTGCTGTTTTCTGGTTGACTGCCATCAAGGCTTTATGAGCTCATCCAAGACAGCTAAAACATGAACAAACAAGAGACTGCTTATGTAAAACTGTGCAATATCAAGTTTGATAACATTCACAATGAAAAAAACACTTACACTTGCATAACAAATGGAAATTAAAGGGCTAGTTCACCCAAGAATGAAAATCATATTATTGATTACTCAATTTGTCCATCTTTAGAATGCAAGTTAAGATATTATAGATGAAACATGAGAGATCCATCATCCTCCATAGACAGCAAGGTTTTAGACTCCTTAAGTCCAGAAAAATACCCCAAAGCATCATGAAAAAAATACAAACTTCATTCATTCTCCATCGTCTTAGTAATATAATGTAATGTAATGTAATGTGCATTTATATAGCGCATTTATTGTGTATGACCATACATCTAAAGTGATTCACATACCACATACCAGCTATTGGTGGAGTGGAGAGACAGTGATACAGCCAATTCAGTGAATAGGGATGATAGGGAGGCCATGATGGGTAAGGGCTGATAAAAAGAATTTGGCCAGGACACCGGGGTTACACCCCTACTTTTTATTCTAATGATCACAGAGAGCCAGGACCTCGGTTTAACATCTCATCCGAAAGATAGTACTCACTGACAGTATAGTGTCCCCTACATTTTACTGGGGCATCAGGACTCATACAGACAGCAGGTTGAGTGCACCCTGCTGGCCTCACAAACACCACTTCCAACAACAACCTAGTTTTCCCATGTGGTCTCCCATCTAGGTACTGACCAGGCTCAGCCCTGTTTAGCTTTAGTGAGTAACTGGTCTGGGGCTGCAGGGTGATGTTGCTGTGGCCATGTCAGTCCCTTATTTATCAGGGGCCACAACAGTGAAATAAATAGCTAAATAAACCTAAAATAAATGTAACAGTTTCTTCTCCTCACTGTCAGTATAGAGTGAGCTTTCATGTATAAACCTTGCCCATGCCTCTGGCACATTACCTTGAATGTAATTGTGCTTTGTTTCAAACGGAGAAAGTCACAAGCTGTTATCCAGGATATACATCAGTGTGCAGTTCTTGTGAATGTGCTAAATATACTGACACTGAGGAGAAGAAACCTTTGAATAAATTAGTTATATTTGTGTATTTTTGATTGTAATGTGCACAAAAATATTCTCATGATAAAATTGTGAATGAAGCACTGAAGTCTTATGGTCTGTTTTGAGGATGTTTTTGATATTTTTCTGGACTTTAAATGAGTTATGAACCTTGCTGTCTATGGAGAATGAAGTTTCACCTAAAATATGTTCATTTTTGTTGTGAAGATGAACAAAGGTCTCAGGATTGGAATGACATGAGAATGAGAAATTAATCAAATAATTTTTGGGTGAACTAACAGTTTAATGACATGGAATGTCTTTTAGATAAAGATATAAGATGCTATACTCAGTAAGTTGAGATATATGTAAAAATCTTTCAGGGACCAAGCCTCTATTCTTTTGAATTGAGAAAACTCTCCCAATAGCATATATGACCACGTTTGGTAATATCACACATGGTGTAAACTACAGTCTCTGGACTTGCAAAGTCCAAAGTCCAATATTTTAACTATTTCTAAAAATATAAAAAATGACCTTTAGGGCTGCACAATAAATCAGCATAAAATCACGTTCACCATTTATCAAAAAGTTGTGATTGTCATGCACATCTTGTCAGGCAATCACGGTTGTGATTAAAAATAAATCTCCTGTGAAGGCCAGAGGGCACTCTCGTATAACACTCTCTCTTCCTAAACAATTGGTGAATGAACTGAATATTTAACTGCTTTAATGGATTCAACGTGATTAATAAACAAACAACTGTGACAACATATGGTTTGAGTTCTATAATCTTCCCAAAACAAACAAACAAAAAATATTGTAATGATGCACTGCTTTTGACAGCTTAAAAAAGTGCTTTATTCTGTGTAAGATGCCACATCATCTCACAGGAGGATTTATTTCAAGAACTTGACTGAAGTTGTAAAGAGAATTTGGAGTAAACACATGCAAAAATATGTCGTGTTTCCATATGCTTTCAGCAGCATTTACTACGAAGGGCTGTGGTTCACTGAGAAGCTACACTCTAAAAAAAAAGGTTCTTTGAGGTTCTATATAGAACCCTAGGGTTCTATACCTGGCTGATAGAACCTTTTACCCCAAAAATGGTTCTATTTAGAACCCTTTCCCAGACAGCACACATACATTGGGCCGACGTCGTGCCGATTTTCAAAATTCCATCGGAGCGATGTCGCTCAGGGAGCGTTTGCTAATAGGCAATATGTCGCCGCGAC
>CAIGQQ010038283.1:2639312-2652405 GCA_903798035.1 Danio albolineatus
AGTTTGGTAGTCTGAGTTAAATGAGCCCAGTTAGAAGTCTGTGTGACAGTCTGATGCAGAGTTATGAGCTCCCAAAGTTTGGTCCAATGTTAAGCCTATGGGATTTTTCCGGTGGTCCCGGGACGTTTTTCGGAAAACCAAAAGTCGGATCAGTCTGAGGAGATATAGCAACACGAGTCAGAATAGTTTGGAGGTCTGGTCCGAGTTTGGTGGTCGTAGCTCGAAAGCTCTAGGAGGAGATAGAGTTAGAAATTTAGTCTCAGAAGAATAATAATAAAAAAAAAAAAAATAATAATAAGTTTAAATAGGATTTCAGTAGTCTGGCTTTGACAAGCCAGCCTAATAATAAGTTTAAGTGAGATAACAGTATGTTGGCTTTTCAAGCCACCATAATTACTCAAAGAGTGGATTTTTTTTAACAAATCCTTATGATCTGAAGAAATTAATAAAATATGACAATAAATTATCACTAAATTAACTTAACTTGAAAATAAATTGGTGATTAATTTTTCTAAAAAAGTTTTATGACTCTGTGGCAAAAAGCCTGGCTCTCCATCCAGCCTCTAGGAGCCTGTGTCAGTGTGCAGTCTGGCCTTATAACTGTTACAGCCCTGAATATGTAATCATACCTCTTAAAACACTTTATACCAATAAATCATGAAATCATGTAATGCTAAGAATTTGGCATTCAGCTACTGGCAGCGCTGTGTGCCAGTTCTTACTAAGCGTTTTAAGCCTGCGTTGACAGTGTGAGAATAACACTGACTTTGTTGACCGTTTTTGTTGTAGTTATATAAGTGTTGGTGTGGAGATTGAAGGCTGGCATTCACAATTTGATGATGAAATCAATGCCAGACTTACGCTGTAAAGTGAGGCCAGTGAAATCGAGAGTGTAATTGTAGGGTAACCGTCCAGAAACACTCTGTGGCAATTGTCTGTGCTTGCCTGTCACTGTCACTAAAATTCTTTGTGGTTTTGGTGCAACCACTACATAAAAACTAGGTGAAATCAATACAACCTCTGGCTGAATGAAAAACAGATGGGTTGAGCAAAAAGTTGGAAGAAGCATTGTAGTAACACTCATGTATTATGAAAGACTAACACTTTCATAACAGCCGAACAGCTTGACAATTTAAACAACAGCACATCTAGTTCAAGGCTTCGGGTACAGGAAATTATACTTAAGATTTAGGCCTTTAAACCCTATTATTAAAGAAATAACACATGAGGGACGTGCTTACTGGCATTCAGAATGTGTGTGTATATTTGAGGAATATATTCTCAAATTGTTTCTGAGTCTGGATAACTGAAATAAATATTAATAATAAAAATTATATATATTAGGGCTGCGCAATTTGGGGAAAATATCTAATTGCAATTTAAAATAAAAAAAGATAATGCGATTGCGATATGATTTGCGATTTAATTTTATTAACTTCAGTTCAATAAACTATCGCAGCTTCTTACTGATAAAATGCAGTGAGTGTTCGTTGAAAAAAAAGAAACTGAAAAGATTATAACCTACTCCAACATTTATTCAAATTTGTTTTTAATTATTCAGAAATGAAACACACACTTTTCTCTAGAGCAAACAGTAAGCACAAATAAAATGACGCTACTTTTCTGTAAACAAGTTGAACTCAAATTAGGGAGACAGTGTAGCTTATTATACAAACAAAAATAATAATAATAAAAATACAGAACGCTTAGCAAACAAAAATGGCTGATAAGAGCCATTCTATAGCTTATATTGTTTAAAACAAATAATTATCATAGATGCTACACAAAATATCACAAAATTCAACGTACAGTTGTAGTACTGCAAAATGACTGAAATATGTGTGAGACGGAAAAGTTTATCTCCTATCCAGCTTTTGGATGGGGTTTTTAAATCCCTCTTGGGTCACTGCATGAAAAGGTACCATGTCTTCAGCCAGGTAGTGCGTTATGGTGTTTGTTATCTTCTGGTGCATTCGTGGGGTTTTTTCATATGGTGTAATAGCCTCAAACAACTCTGAAATTGTAGTTTGCTGTTGCTGCTACTAGACAAAGGCCCAATCCCAATTCTATTTTTGTACCCCTACCCCTTCAAAACGTACCCCTAAGAATTGGGACAGCACTTCAACACCTGCACACGTCATCATGTCATCGCGATCTCTTGCTTCGTATGAGATCAGACGATCACGACTGCTGTAGTTATTCCAGTTGTGTTATTGTTTGGTGTTTATCTTCAGGAAATCACTGAAGGCGTATATTATGTTATCATAACGATCTAATGTGGCAATAAGATCGTAACTGTGCATTTACTCCGTGGCCATATTTATCTATGTAAAGACACGAAAACAACATTAACATTATAGCAGACACTGTAAAAGCTCATTTCCAGACACTAGACATTACTGACAGGGTATTCGAGTGTCATCAAGTGTTAGAATGTTCTGGGACAGCTGTACATGAGTTATGATTATGGATCATAGATCGCGAAATTTAGCATTTTTTTTTCTCATGTTTTTCATGACGGTAAAAGACGAACGCGGTTATGAATATATTAAAACATATGTTTGTTTGTCGTAAAAATTCATAATAACGACAAAAAATACTAATTTGTGGATCTCCTTACTTCCGGGTTCAGCTATCCTGCCGCTGTGACAGGTGTAGTCTGGGAAATTTTCTTATCCCTCCGTTTTAAGTGTGGTCCTGAAAAATCTTCGTTCTAAGGGGTGTATACCCCTTGCCCTTAGCCCTACGCCTTCAAGCTAAAGAGAATTGGGACATCACTACCCCTTGACGTGAACGCGCAAAACAAGGGGTAGGGGTAAGGGGAAGGGCTAAGGCGTAGAATTGGGATTGGGCCTAAGTGTCACTGGCAATACTTTCAGTTGATTTTTTAGCAAGACACTCATTTAGCTGCCTGTGGTGCTTTTTTTCGGTGCTGGTTGTTGTATTTCCTCACGATGTAGCAACAATTCTGTGACAGCTCTCACAAATGACCTGTTTTTATTCAGTGTCTGTGATCAAAATATTACCATATTACCGACGTGTCGTTTTTTGTTTTTGACATTAATTTGTCTAAAAGTGCTTCAAAATTGTTTATTGTTGGCGTTCTGTATAGTTCGGATGCGCAATTCTGATTGGGCAGAATGAAAGTCACTCAATTGGCTAGCAAGACTGTCACACAACGGTGGCAGTCACGCATTTGCTCTGGCTGGGGAAATTAAATAATATACATCTCATACCGCAGCCTCTTGTGATTAGCTAATCGCAACGTTTCAAATCGCAATTGCGATTTGGTTTTATTTAATCGCAAAGCCCTAATGTAAATATATCAACATTTGAAATGGATCAAATTTTTTTTTTCAAAACTATCCTGAGTCAAGAATGGGTGTTGTTTAATAGTTTTAGGACAATTTTGGTGTAAAGTGTTGATCCACTTCAAATGTTTACTACTGTAGTGCATATACAGTTTTATGCAAAAGTTTGGGCACCCCTCTGTGGCTGCATAGTTATGTGGTCTTTCTTTATAAGAGAAGATCACAGTGAAATGCCGTTTCTAGAGAAAGCTAGATGATGTCATGTTTTTCAGACAGAAATACAAAGTGTAGCAGTATTGACATGTGTGAAATTAAATTGAATCTGAAAAATATGCTATGCAAAAATTTGGGCACCCTCTCTTTTGGGTGAATTTGGGTGGATAACCTGATGCTGATGCTGATTGAACAAAGAATTGATTTTAATGACTCATTCAACCTTAATAATCATGAAAAGTATATTTAAGACTTATTGTGAACCAGAAAGTAGCAGCATGGCAGCCTCAAAAGAAATCTCCTAATGACCTAAAAACTAGAATAATTCACCAACATGAATTAGGAGAAGGATGCAAAAAATCACAAAGGTTTAAAGCCTATATATCCACAGCCATAAATATAATAAGAATATTGAAGGCACAGGAACAGTTCTTGTGAATGAAAAATGTGGTAGGCCAGGAAAAAAATTCTGAAAGGCAAAGACGAAGAATGGTTAGAATGGTCACAGACAAACCTCAGACCACCTCCAAAGAGCTCCAGGAACATCTAGCTGCTGAAAATGTCATTGTTCCACAGTCTAGCACACTCTTCACAAAGAACAGCTCAGTGATGCAGAAAAAGTCTTTTGTGCATTTTGCCAACAAGAAGAGTTGTTTGAAGTATGCAAGGGCTCATCTGGACAAAGCTGAATCATTTTGGAAAAATATACTGTGGATGCCACAACCATAGACGCTCTGCATGGCAAAAAAACAACAGAACATTCCATTAGAACAGTGGTTCTCAAGTTTTTTTTTCTCCGAGTACCACCTCAGAAAAAAATTGTCTCTCCAAGTCCCACCATAATAACCAGTATTGATGTACGGTAGCATAGTAGGCCTAATTAAGCAGCTACAGCACTGCACAGTTCAAAAACAAGCCTGATTAATTCTAATTAAGAATATTTATTATTGTTAGCCCCTTAAATAAAAGGTTTTGCCTATTAAAATCAATTTACTGATCGCATCAGTGTTATTGTACACGTTAAAGGGTTAAAAGTGTGTTCATTTTTTTACTTTATTTTTCAGCGATTCCCCCGAGTACCACTAGAAATAAGCTTGTGTACCACTAGTGTGGTACGCGTTTGAGAACCACTACATTAGAATAACCTGCTCCCTACTGTAAAATATGGTGGAGGGCCCATCATGCTGTGGGGATGCACAGGTACTGGAAACCTTATCAGAGCTAAAGGTCACATGGATTCCACCCAGTATAAGCAGAATCTGAAGAACAATGTTCAGGAGTCAGGCAAGAGTCTGAAGTTATGGCAGGGTTGGATGTTTCAGCAGGACAATGACCCACAGTTCCAGATCTACCAAGAAATTCATGCTCAGACATGATACAATTTTCTAGAATGACCTAGAAACATTGTCGAAAATCTATGGATTGAAAAGGGCTGTTCAAGCTTGGCACCCATTCAAAGCTGACTGAACTGAATTTTGCAAGGAAGAATGGTTCAAATTCCCTTCAGCAAGAATCCTTGACTATAGGAAGCGAAAAAAAAAAAAAAAGGTGACTGTACGAAAGATTGATGTTATTATTCTGTTGGGGTGCTCAAATGTTTGCACCTGTCGGTTTTGTGTTATGACTTAATTTGCATTGCATCTGTTGCTAAAGTAAATGTTATGTCAGCACTGAAATGTTGCTTTTTCAATAGGGTATAAAATATCTCAAAATGAAATTGCCGATTTGAAAGACCAGCAGACTATGGCTTACAATTCAGGGGTGGCCAAGCTTTTGCATAGAATTGTACATATAAATACTCTTATGTTTTGAGTTGTGTTGTGTTGCGTTTTCCAGGAAACTGTATGTGAATTATTTCATTAAATAAATAGACAAAAAAGTTGGGAAGCATAATTAAAGTGTGCATTAATATTGAAACATTTTATTAATATTTTATAATAATAACTAGTAACATTAATTCTAATGACATTAATAACACTGATTCTAGTAACACTAATAACCTCAACTACTACTACTACTACTATTATTATTATTATTATTTTCATCATCATCATCATCATCATTATTGATGAATACAAAATTAAACTTATAATGAATACAAATTACAGTAGACAAAAAAACAAACAAACAAAAAAAAAAAAAACTCAAGTCAACTCACTTTTGTTTTTTTTTTCGATTAGGTTTGCAACCTGGATGGTAACAACTTGAAAAAGTGTCACAGTATATTAGCTGAATTGTATTTTGATGCACAAAGTTGCAATGTATTGGAAACCATAGAGTAAACTGATATTCCAATAGAAGTGCATGTGGCATTTCTACATGTATGCAACTAGCTGCAATTAGTGAAAACCACCAACCTCTGAGGCCTCTCTTCCTTTGTTAAACACTCAAAGTTGACCAACTATGTTTGACCTTTCCAAAGATTAGCTGTTCTAGTGATGCAATTAGACCCACTCTTCTTATTGTTGTTCACCTTTTATCCATTGTTCACGATCCGTTTCATTTTCATACCCCTTCAAAAAACAGTATACACACAAGGGCACAAATGCTGGTATACATTAGATGTGCCTGGATCGCCTTAAAAGGATGACAAACGGTCATTCAAGCCATGAGAAAAGCAGCAGCCAGTGTGGTGCCAGGAGCTTACAAAGCAGAAGTTTGATGATGACTAACCGACAACAGACTTGGTTTTCTTCATAAAAGAAAGAACAAAGAACATGTTGAACAAGATAATGCTCACGTAGGTGCCAAGGAGAACATGAATAAAAGGTAGAAACAGGAATACAATTGTGGCTGGTTGCATTGGTTTGAGGGATACAGTAAATGATGACATGGGGTGTCAGGATTAGGAGTGTCCACTTTATTTAAGTTATTAGAAAGGTTGGCTAGTTTGGACACAGAGCAAAGGCTTGGGAGAGTTGCTGTTCTGCTTGGCTAATGCTACATTGAGCTAAGAGAAATAGACAGTGGATGAATAGGAAATTGGGTGGACCTAATGAATGATCAAGACCCCTGAGCCTTAGCCACATTTACAATCACACATGTTTTTAGGCATATTTCAAACAATCTGTTTATCTGCTGAGCCCAATGCTAGTGTCTGCCAAAGACATGGGCGGTGGTTTGCACCACCACCTGCTTCCCTCAGCTAAACATCCAAAACTTATGACATCCAGACTGTCCATTGTTCTCCTTCTTGTCCCATATTGCTGTTATGTCATTTAATTAAAAACTGAGTTTGAATCGAAAGCAGTGGACAAATGTAAAACATCTGACCAAAAAATATAATAATAAAATTCGGTTTGTTTGTGTAAAAAGAAAAGCATATGTGCTCTCATTTGTAGTCTGCAGTGATAGATGAAACTTGACAAAGTGTGGACAATCATGGTGCAAAAAAACTGGGACATAATGTTCTGTACATGTAGCCTATAAGACTCACAGCCTTCATCCGCCAATGTATTATTCTCTGGGGAACAGCATATTGTACTGAATGCTAAACCATTAGGAGACTTGTTCTTTCAGACAGCTTTGGGATCAATCTGATTAACCTCAATATTTTAATTTGCTGGAATATGTCCCTTTACATGAGTGCATATCTATTAAATCTCACCAGACATATGTATTAGATACACCTGTTTGCTTAGAAACATAAATATAATCAGCCGATGGCATGCAAGCAAATGCATTTAGCAAGGCCATGATGATCTGGTCAAGTTCAAACAGAGCATCAGTATTGGGAAGAAAAACAATTTAAGCGGCATGTTTGTTGGTGCCAGATGGGTTGGTTTGAGTATTTCAGAAACCAAAAATCATATGCTTACTAAAGCTGGACAAGAACAGATCATTGAAACAAGGTTGCCTGGTCTGATGAGTCTTGATTTCTGCTGCAACTTAAGGATGGTAAGGTCATAATTTGTTGAGTTTCTTCCTCCAAAAACAAATAAATAGGTTATTTGCAACACAGGCTTGTTGGAAATACATACTTCAACCTACATTTTTGTGAAACCACAAAACATTAGAGTCAGATGTGGGCTTGAAAGACACACTCCTCATTTGCTGATCTCACCTGTGGCCTCCCTCAAAACTCAGTCTTAGCTCTCTCACTTTTTTCATTACATATGCTTCCGCTAGGGGCCATTCTAAAAAGTAATGGGGTGACTATCCATTTCTATGCTGATGACACGCAGATTTACTTACCTATTAAGATGAATGATCCTCTCGCTCTTATTACCTTACTAGGGTGCTTAGAAGAGATTAAAATCTGGCTATCCCATGATTTTCTTTACAATAAATGATGATAAGATAGAGGTGATTGTTTTCAGCCCTACTGATAATGTTCAGGCCACATGCAAAGATCTGGGTTGCTTATCTGCCTTCAGATCCCCCCATGTGCGAAATCTACATTGGGTGTCATTCTTGATGAGTCATTGAAACTATACAAACATATAAGTTCGGTTATTGGCACAGTCAAACATTTCTTAAATCCCACAAAACTAGAGATGGCTGTCCATGCTTTTGTTCCGTCACAGTTAGGTCCTGTTTACACTAGTGCGTTTTAACTTTAAAACGGCATTTTAGCATGAAAACGATCTGCGTCCACACTAGCGTTTCACCCAGCGTTTCTGAACAGATCTCCGTCCACAGTACTCCACCAGAAACGTATATCACGTGACCATTCGCGCACTCTGGGCATGCGCGTTCAAGTATAAACAGGAAGCATGTGTCTCTCTCGGCATTTGGTTATTGTTAGTCAACAAACGCTGGTTGAACGATGAACGCGATGGCAAAGAAAGCAAGAGAGGTCTTTTTGTGGACAGACGACGAGGTCGAGTTGTTACTTAAAGTAACAAATGAATATAAAACATCCATGGCTATCGAAAATACAGTGTTTACAGTGAAGGCTGGTCTGCTGTCTTCCGGTGGCGTTATAGTCATGTGCGCTTGACGAATAAGGGAAGGATATGCAATGACCCAAAAGCCCCAATCACATAGCAGATCTCAGCAGCCACACCTCCGTTTTCAAATGTCTCCATTTTCCTCCATCCACACTGAGACGGAGCAGGAGCGTTTTAGAATGAAAACGGCTTCTCCAGCGTTTCCAAAACACTCCGTTTTCACGGCTCGAAAACTCCGGCGTAGTGTGGACGGATGGCGTAACTGTAGCAAAACTTATGCGTTTTAAAACGAAAACGCACTAGTGTAAACATGGCCTTAGACTACAGCAATACACTTTACTGTGGCATCTCAAAATCATACATTTCTCGTCTTCAGTTGATCCAAAACGCTGCTGCTAGATTCATTTGTAATACTAGGAAACATGACCGAATTACCCCTCTTCTAAGGGGCTTCCATTGGCTGCCCATCCAATTCAGAATTGATTTTAAAGTGCTTTTACTGGTATATAAATCCCTTCATAATCTAGCCCATAATCTATTGTTATCTGTAATAGTGACCTTACAACGCGTTTCTTTTGTTCCTGTTTGTCCGTGTTTTGATCTTAGCTTTGCCATTTGTTTATCCTTGTCTGCTGCCAGCCTTTTTGACCTTCTGCCTGTTTTTTGACTACGATTCTGGATTTCCTCTATATACCTGTTTGGCCCCGTTGACCACTGCTATACTGACTTTTAACATTAAACTGCATTTGGATCCTCAACTCCGTTGTCATCGTCACTCACCGACCGTTACAGATTTACATTGCTCAGGCTGCTTGTGGTGTAAATGGTGCCAGAGATTTACATACTTGCAGTATATATATATATATATCTCCTCAATGTAATAATTTGTGTAAGTCACGAATCTCTAACTGGGTTCTTGAACATGAGAATGTAATTGACCACAATCAAATGGCCTCCAAGGTCACCATATCTCAAGTCAATGTGCTTGAATGGGAGATTCACAACAAGGATCATGGAGCTGCAGCTGTGGGATGGCATCATGTATGTACAAAAAGCTCTGAGGAATTTTTCAAATGCCTTATTAGATATTTACCACAAATATTTTTGAGGCCTATGGGGTGACCAATATGTATGTTTACTTGTATTCCTTTGAAATCTCTTTTGAATTACTTTATTTATTTGAGGAACAAATAAATGAAAAAATAAAACCCCAAAACACACAACCCTTAAAATCAAAAATAAAAACATTAAATTGTATTTAAAACCTCCACTGCCCAGTAGTTTATCAGTTATTAGTATCTGCCATTAAACTGGAAAAATAAGCACAATAAAAAAAGCACAGTTTAATTTAAATCCCTTAGAGTTACCACTGACTTCTGCAATATCTCTACACCAGATGTCCTCTATTTGAACATCAGCTTTGTTGTCCCCTGGCGAGAAACTCAAATGAAGCAGAACAGATTGGGAAATGGATACCATTAATGCATATTGTCTCTGTATGAGAAAAGAAGAACTGGAGGCCTCAAAACAGAATTAAAACATGAATAGAGACACCATCCATGACAAATAGGGTAGACATTATTTAGGCTGTGAAAGAACGATCAAAGAAGCAGTATCAATTGAAGCCAAATTTCGTATTAAAAACCCAAGGAGATAATAGTTCAGCAAGACAAGCTATTTTTAAAGAGAATGCATTTCAAAATAGACAAAATAATGCATCCTGCATCATTTTAAACCAATTATCTTCAGGAACATCAAGTCTTCAAAATATTCTTTGTGAATCCTTTTGCTAAATGAAGCCCTTTTTGATGTCGAGTCGCCCTAGGTTGTGTTTCATTGCAAACTCAATCAGCCTCTCAATCAGTGGCCTGATAATTACACACAGACTTCAAAAGTAAGATGTGGTCTAGTACAACAGGAAACCTTTAGGCAAAACAGGGGCTCAGTGAACATCATCCAACTCCTTATCAAATTTAAAAACCACGCAGGCACCCATGCATGAACATAAACCAGTTTCCACGAAAAGTAAAAATAAATAAATAAACAAATGTAATGTAAAAAGAAAATAATAATTGAATAAAAAGTTGGAGCTAGACAAAGACTTTGAATGGATTCAAACCATTGACATTATGGCAGTTCTATGCTCGACTCAGCTCATTACAAGTTTATAGCCACACTCGACCTTTTCCTGGCAACTGAAGGGTATCTATTAGACCTTTTCCTGGCAACTCAGTGGCATCTGCATATGAGCTGGGGACCTGCATGGGTTAGGTGGGTTAAACGGATAGTGTCCCACTTTATATTAAGTGTCGCTTATACCTGTGAACTTACATGGTAATTAGATGTGTAAGTAGTATGTAACTACAGTGTATGTACACATTGGTACATAGTATTTACTTGTGTAATACTGGTGTAACTACACTCATGTAACAACCCGCTGAATAGTATGTGCAAGTACAAATGTGTAACAGGACATTGGTAACAACACTAGGAAACTACACATCTGTAACAAGAATAATGTAAGTGCATTGTGTAACAACAATATCTACTTGCAGATGTTTTCCCACTTCCACACCGGTTTGCAGATCATGTACTTGTGAACACTGTATGTCAGAACTAATGCTGCATTAGAAGGTTTCACCTTGTGATACCAGAGTACTTGCATGGTAAATCCACAGGAACTGTCCACTTAATATAAAGTGTAAAATTGTCACAAATTACTGTTCATTTATTCATTCATTTTCTTTTCGGCTTAGATGGGTTGCAGCTGCAAGGGCATTCGCTGTGTAAAACATATGCTGGATAAGTTGGTGGTTCATTCCGCTGTGGTGACCCCAGATTAATAAAGGGACTAGGCCGAAACGAAAATGAATTTTATTTTAAACTTTATATAGTGGACCGTTCCTGTGGAGTTACCATGTAAGTACACTGTTATTAAAGTGTTGCATAGAAGATATTTCTACAAGTTACACTGTAATGTGTGACCATTTTACACTTTATATTAAGTGGACAGTTCCTGTGGATTTATCATGTAAGTACACTGGTATCACAAGGTGAAACCTTCTAATGCAGCATTAGTTCTGCCATACAGTGTTCACAAGTACATGATCTGCAAACAGGTGTGGAAGTGGGAAAACATCTGCAAGTACATATTGTTGTTACACAATGCACTTACATAACTCTTGTTACAGATGTGTGCTTTCCTAGTGTTGTTACCAATGTCCTGTTACACATTTGTACCTACACATACTATTCAGTGGGTTGTTACATGTTGTTACATGAGTGTAGTTACACCACTATTACACAAGTAATTACTATGTACCAGTGTGTACATACACTGTAGTTACATACTACTTACACATCTAATTACCATGTAAGTTCACAGGTACAAGCGACACTTAATATAAAGTGGGACCCTCTGGGTGTGCAGCTTTAATTCATGAGAAAGACTTGGTTCAAACCAATCAGAACGCTCTATTGTGTATCCAGTGCAACTTCATTAATGTGCACCAGAGCTTCGAAGATTGTTTTACCTGTTACAGTGTTCAGACGGCAGAGAGACGCCACGTTGTGTTGCCAAAACAAGTGGAAAAACAAGAATTGTTTGGAGACACAGGTAGCCAGTGTTGTGTTTATGTGCTGCAACAAAGGTTTTGTTTTCATTTCCCGCTATAAGAGCGCAGCTGGACTCACGTGTGGACTACAGTGCACGCAGCAGAAATGCGTTTGTAAGGAACAGTTTTTTTTTTTACCTGAGAACTTATTGCATCTGGAAATGGTGAAATCCGGATTTGCCGCTCGTCTCCTTTTAAAAAATACACGGCTCCAGTTCATGTTGATTGTCCTTTCTCTACAGATTTGGCAAGTAATCGATCAGTGGTCTTTGTTTGTTTATTCAGATGGCAAAGTTAGTTAGTATCAGCAGTACTCTTTCAGTGTTAAAAGACATACCGTAGTCAAAATGATTAGAACTGTTACTGAGTTTACAGTACGTTAATATCACTACAATATTATAGATTGAAAGAGCCGCTGTAATTGCTGCTCTCTAAGTGTAAACATGTAAACACTGCAATTAAACTATTACCGTCTTGTAGGATTTTTGCCGCATTTTGGGACAGGATAGTTTATACACACAGTTTTCTGACGATACCTACCGAGTTAATCTAAGTTACTGAGAAATGGAGTTTTTTTTTTTTTTTTTCTAACATACGCTGCGCGGTATCAAACACTCCATTAAAACAACACTTCTCCAGCAGTTCCTCGCATCTCGTTTGTCATGGGGGCATGCAGGAAATGTTCCTGAATAAAAGTGAAAGTGCCAAACTTCAGTTAAAGAATGACTAGCAAATGATTTGATGACTGATGTCCATGTAAACAAAGTCACTGTCTTTCTCCCCCTGCGTCTGTGTTTGTTTTCACCACGTGCCCAAATGGAAACTTCCATTTTTATGCATAACCTTCCCCGACACTCCCACCTAAACAGAGCAGGTGACACCCACTTTCCTAACCTTTTCCAAACTAGCGGTGTGAAAACACTCTGCGGAGACAGGAAGGTTTTGTGGCCCTTTAACTTCCATAGTATTTCTTTTCCTACTATTGAAGTCAGTGGTTGCAGCTCTCTTCAAAATCTTTTTTGTGTGTGTATAACAGATGAAAGTAGGGCTGGGTAATATTGTA
>CAIGQQ010038283.1:2667405-2694862 GCA_903798035.1 Danio albolineatus
ATACTCTTTTGAAAATACCTTTGTGACTTCAAAATGGACCAAAATATATATTTTAAAAGACTGTAATGTATTAGGCCTTTTAAATGCAAGCCAACAATCATAAATCATAAATTTGCATAAGTTTGATATATAAACAGACCGTCCACTTTATTATGTACACCTGTCCAACTGCTCGTTAACGCACATTTCTAATCAGCCAATCACATGACAGCAGCTCAATGCATTTAGGCATGTAGACATGGTCAAGATGATCTGCTGCATTATAAACTGAGCCTCAGAATGGACAAGAAAGGTGATTTTAGTGACTCTGAATGTGGCATGGTTGTTGGTGCCGAACGGGCTAGTCTGAGTATTTCAGAAACTGCTGACCTACTGGGATTTTCATGCACAACCATCTCTAGGGTTTACAGAGAATGGTCAGAAAAAGAGAAAATATCTAGTGAGCAGCAGTTTTGTGGAAGCAAATGCCTTGTTGACATCAGAGGAGAATGGCCAGACTGTTTCAAGCTGATAGAATGGCAACAGTAACATAACCACTCATTACAATCGAGTTATGCAGAAGAGCATCTCTGAACGCACAACGCGTTGAACCTTGCGGCAGATGGGCTACAGCAGCAGAAGATCACACCGGGTGCCACTCCTGTCAGCTAAGAACAGGACACTGAGGCTACAATTTACCCAGGCTCATCAAAATTGGACAAAAGAAGATTGGAAAAATGTTGCCTGGTCTGATGAGTCTGATTTCTGCTGCGACATTCGCATGGTTGGGTCAGAATTTGGCTTCAACAACATGAAAGCAACGGTTCAGGCTGATGGTGGTTGTTTAATGGTGTGGGGGATATTTTCTTGGCACACTATGGGCTCATTAGTACTGTAATAATAATCACAAAAAAATGCGTAAAAACAACTTTTACAGAAAAACCCTTTAACGATTATTTTGAGAAATGTAAGAAATATTAAAATCACTGTTGTAGGCAGTCCTCTTACAAATCCAGTTTATCATTGTTAAAGGGTGGCAATAGAAAACCAATAACAGAATCCAAAACAGTTTTCCAATACAGCTACAAATAGCCTTCAGAAATTAATTTGGCCTTATCTTTGTCAAATTCAAGTAACGCTATTAATGCAATTAAATACAAAAAAAAAACAAACCAATCTACCAATAAAACACTTCTCAATTTCCCAGCATTTTTTTGTTTTTCTTTTATCATTGTGCAACAAGTACTCTAATTGATACTGGGATCTTACAGAGGAATGAAAATAAATCCTTGACTGAATTCTTTTATCCCTTTTTGTAGTGCTGACATGAGGGGTTAAGCCATTTGGATGATTGGGAGGGACACAAGAAATACAATCATTAATAAATAAATAAATAAATAAATAAATAAATAAATAAATAAATAAAAAAACACAGTAATGAGCAAGCTATCAAAACTACTCTTGTATGTCTGTGGAAATTCCTAAATATTTTCTTTCCCCTAAAGAAAACTACAGTTGTCAACAACTAACCTACGACTGTTGACCTATAGTGTGAAGTTCTCCCGAGGGAAGTGCATGTGCCCTTTTGAGTCATAATTTAGGCTACACATTATACTTTAAATTTCCATGTGTACTAAACCAAGTTTGAGGGTCACGTTGAGTTCAGCACTGAAAGGTTCTGTCCATTCATGCTGCCCTTATCCAAAACCCTAACTTACTGTAGTAGATTCATGTAAATTTGCTCATTAGTTATAAATTAGGATTAGTTACTCCACAAATCAAAACTACACATACTGTAGTATTAATGCTCAAAACTTTGACGATATCCATTGTGGTTGTGGCAGTCTTGAGGATCGATACTGTGTGGTATTGATTTGTGGAATAACTAGTGTAATTAATGAAGCTAGTTAAAAGTAAAAATATTTGATTATACAGGCTAGTTAATATCTACTTTGTAAAGAATACATATGGGAAATGTAAAAGACTGAAGAGTATCTAAGAATAGCCTCACCCTGAAAGCCCTCAATTGAGTTTTCTGATAACTAGCCTACCAAAAGGGGCGGGCTTGGATCCTCTGGAGCACGAGGGTTTATTCTCAGAAACGGAATTGATTGATCACTTGCTAATAATAGCAGAACTTCATCTAAATGTTTAAAGTGATGAGTCATTACCAGCCACAAAGACCTCCAGCACTCTCACAGCAGTCGTGTCTTATCAGCCTAAGATGTTCCCATAACAGTTTGAAACCCATTCTTTGAAGAGCACAGTCCACTGTACCTATACATGGACTGCGGGAAGAGTGGGAAAGAATGTTAAGTGAAACACATCAGACCTTTCCTCTCTGATCCTGATGTGTAGATCCTTCTCCAGGCTCTTGACATTTTCAGAGTGGACTACTGCAATATTTGCTGCCTTCCAGCAGTTAAGAGACCTGCACTAGAAACTGACATTGAGTTTCTGTTTGAGAGATATGACTCTGTAAGCTCTTTTTGAGGGTGTACATTTTTACATTAAGCAGAAACGCAGTAAAACTGCAATCGATCTACATGCTTAAAGACACAGAGGGTGATTTCACACTCTAAACCAGAGTTCACGTGCTACCAACTCATCTACTGGGTTGTTCACACTAATCTGCAATACAGCTAAATCATCAAACAATCAGTTTGTTTAATCAGAAGATTAGAGCAAGCAAAATTCACAGGAATAAAGATCTGAGCCGTTTTGGTAAAGAAAACCCTTGCTATGGCAAGATGACTGGGTCAGGGATGTCAGAAACTGCACAACTTGTGGTTTGTTCAGTCAGTAGAGAGTGGTGAGAATTGACTAATTGTGGTGCAGGAACAGATAAACCACAAACCAGGTGTTAAACACCCAAGGTTCATTGATTCATGAGACAACTGAAGGCCATACAGTCTGGTCCAAGGCAACAGATGATCTACTGTGCATGGCATAAAAATGAATAAAAAAAAAAAAAAAAAAAAAAAAAAAAAAAAAAGATGAATGTGGAAGGAATGCATCTGGACTCTCAAAAATGTCTCCAGAACAGGCTAACAACCAGGCTAATATTAATCATATTGATTTATCTGGTAGTTTTTACTGTCAGTTTACTGTCAGTTTACTGTAGTTTTAATGTCACTCCATATAGAAGTCCGACCATTAAAATATAAAAAAGAAGATAAAATACATTAGCAAAACTGTTATATATGTTCATATGGACACATATCATATCGGAAAAGACAAATAAGACGATTAAAATAGATGGAAAAAAAGAAAAAAAGATTAAATAAATAAATTTCATGTGGAAGTAAATTTGACATGATACTCATCTTCAGTTTGCTGCAGACCAAGTATTTATTACAGAAATAAAAACACAGGCATGGGACATCATCTGGCACTTTCACTGAGTACATTTACATGGGTCCATATTATCCATATTATCCTTTATCCATATTTCTTTGCTCATTAAACACACGCAGGGCCGGAGCAAGCTAAACTGGTGCTCTAGGCGAACGGTGATCACGCCGCCCTCAACCCGAAAGTGAAAAAGAAAGTGACCGGTTCGCGGATGAACGTGAGGAGCGGGAGGGAGGGGGTAGATGTCGCGGATTAAAGTGAGGACCGGGGGGTTCGCTCACTATTCTGCCGCCCAAGGCGGCCGCCTAGGTCGCCTCTATGGACGCACCGGCCCTGAACACACGCCGGCCACAACAGAAAAAAAAAAAAAAAAAAAAACTAGCACTGCGTTAAATTTTTTTTAACGCGTTAAATATTTCAAATTAATCAGTGTGCGTTACCGCACTAATTTTAACAGCCCTTATCAATATATATATTTTATTTAATCATTTTTATTTTTTATTTTTTTTACTAAGACCCCTGTAATTTGTGTTGATGGCTCAGCAGTCACTTTTTACTAAAGGTTGCTACTGAAGCGCAATTGAGTGTTCATTTTTCAAAACAAAGATGACATTAAAAAATGCACTACACAATGTCCCGCTCAGTCCTGCATCAGCAACAAGGACGCTTGGTGTCTGAGGACACGCACCGACAAGTTTTAAAGAACATGTCAATCTTTGAATATTTTTTTACTTTGGTTTGACAAATCAATGGATGTAATGGACACAGCTTTGCTACAGTCTGAAGGAGGACTTTCTTTCTTTCTTTTTTTTTGCATTTAAAGGAGGGAATGAGATGATATTTACATTGAAATCCAAAAATATTAATTCATTCATTCATTTTTTTTTCGTCACTTTATTTATCTGAGGTTGCTACAGCGGAATAAACTGCCAACTTATCCAGCATATGTTCTACACAGCAGAGGCCCTTCCAGCTGCAACACAACACTGGGAAACACCATACACACTCTTTCAAACCCATACGGAAAATTTAGCCTACCCAATTCACCTATAGCATATGTCTTTGGACATGTGGGGGATACCGGAGCACCCGGAGGAAACCCACGCAACCACGGGGGGAACATGCAAACTCCACACAAAAATGCCAACTGACCCAGCAAGGGCTTGAACCAGCGACCTTCTTACTGTCATGTAATTGTGCTACCCACTGCGCAACCGTGATGCCATCCAAAAATATGTCACTTAAAAATAAAATCTTCTTAATCACTTTTTAATCACCAGCATTATGCCAAAAAAAAAAAAACAACAACAAAAAAAAACCTGTTGCTGGATAATTACGCTCGTGTCCTGGTAGGTTTAGAATTAGATGTTGGGAAGGGGTCAGGTTTTAGATTACGCAATCAGGTAGCGACTTCAATAGGGTGAGGGGTAATAATTTAGCAGGAGGTCACAAAAGGCAACAGCAATACTTGGTGTGTGCTCTGGTTTTGGAGTTCATGCACTATCACTATGTGATTTCTCAGCATGCCCTGTGACACATGGCTGTCAAACTGAAAAACTCAATACTAGTAAAAGTGCTTCAGCATTTCTTATTGAAGTCACTAGCTCGATGCCGCATACAAAAATCTACTACTCACACTGACGTCCAGATGTTGAGTTTTGAAAAGCTAATGGTTTGTTGACATGCTTTGTTGATTAAAACTTTTCTTAGCGCAAAGAGCACAAAGAACTGACAGATGATGCAAGTCTGCGGAATTTTAGACTTAGCCACAAAGCTGAATGCACTCAATAATGAACTTGAGAGAAAAGACTGACATTTCAATTCAAGTTTAAGTGCAGTGTACAGTATATGGATCGCTTTTGAAGAATGCTTAATTAAAAAAAAAAAAAAAAAAGTCACATGTAATTAAAAACAAGGATGTTTTCCACCTTGACAATATAGGTATGATTGGCCTTTCAACAAGGCTGAAGTCAGGGATCTTGAGTTTAAAATGGTTTGTGACCACTGCCCATGAGCATCTTGAGAACAGTGGTGAGAAAACCATTCTTGAATATCATAGATAAGTTGGCCTCAGGAAGACACAGAACTGACTTTAAAGAAACTAATGACTTGCACATTATACCAGGACACAATGTTCAACATACAACTGAACTCTCAATTTGTCAATATATATTGTATGGACATTATAAAAAGTACATATTTCCATATTATGCTTTATCGTTTAAATTGTCACACAATTGTTAATTTACAGTATATGAGCACATTAATGGGATGCAGACAGTGGCATGAATATCAGCATATCATCAGCATCAGCATGAAGTTGCAATCTTGAAAATACAGTACTTATATTTTCTATTTTATTTTGCACCATTTTATGCCTGTAATCATTTGTTTTTGAAAAGTGTTTTATATTTAATTAAAATGTATGATACATTTATAGTTTCTTAATAAAAACATTTAACCTGAAGTTCTAAATAAGGTATGTGATGGTGAGTGAATTTTTGAGTATAAGTAGTTTACGAAATGTGCGTATGTTTAGAGAAATTTAAAATGTAAAAAAAAAGGAAAAATAAAGTTATTTTCAGATACACTGTAAAAAAACACAACTTTACTTCACTTGTCAACTGTCACAAGCTGTGAACTTCAAAATAATTTCAAGTGGGTCAACTTTTGTAGTGTAGCACAAACTATTAATTGATCGAATTAAGCGAAAATGTACTACAGTATATCTGGATTTATATCTTTATCAGGATGAGAGATTGATTTTATTGTGATTTCTGTCATAACACTCAGCCCAAGCACAATCATTTAAATATGCCTACACTGTAAAACCCAATAAGGTAACTCAAACCATTTGAGGAAAACGATTGCAACAAACCATTTAAGTTCAAAACTAATCCTAGTGAGTACTGTGAACTTAATCCATTTGAGAAAATGAAGCAATTTGAGCAGTCAAACCCAATAAATGAAGAAAACTGAAACCAACTGAATACTGTAAGTTAAGGCAAGTCAAATCACTTGAGGAAACCGAATGCTACAAACCCTTTGAGTTAAAAAACGAATCTATATGGAGTATACTGTGAATTTACTCCATTTGAAGTTGAAGTAACAAGATAATTATTTAACTCATTACCTTCAACACAGAGTTCAAAACTCTTTTTCAAATAAGTAGAATTAAGTTTCTGTATATTTTGTAAAAAATTCTGTAAATTAACTACACTCCTTTCATTTGATAAAGTTGACTTGGGTTTTAGAGTGTAAAAATACACAAATAAAACATTTGGCCTTTATTAATTCATATGTTTGCCTGTTTTATAACTAAACTTCTACACAGTAGAGCAGCGGTTCCCAACAGGGGGTCCCGACCCACAAGGTGGCCTTAGCAAGCTCTGTAACAGGTTGCGTCATATTTTGAAATTTTTTAGCAGTGGACAATGAGGAGAACGATCATGTTTTATCCCCTGGTTAACAAAAAAAAAAAAAAAAAAAAAAAAAGAACGGACAAATTTGTAATTTGTCCTCCACAAAAAAAAAAAAAAAAAAAAAAAAAAAAAGAGTCCCACTGATTTGCCTTCAGCAGCTAATAGTAATGACCCAAGCATACCGGACCCAGGTGAGGAAGGTCCAAACAATAAGGGTTGCAGCGCTATCAATACTGGAAACACGAAATGCAGGAAATACCAAGATAGTTACCTGACCTATGGTTTTACTCCATTTTCTCAAAGCAAAGAATCCCTGAGCCAGCCACTGTACATTATCTGCACCAAAGTTCCTGCTAATGAATGCATGAGGTCGTCCAAATTAATAAGAGATTAATAAGAGACAAGTGAGAAAAGCTGGAGCGACTGTATTGGGGTCAGTACTGATGGAGCTGCCGCAATGACTGGTAGGCAGTCCAGGTAAGCGAATCAAAGAGATCCCTCCGCTTGCCATCTCAACACACTGCAATCATCACACTGATTGACAAAGCAATAACATGAAAGTATTAAATTGTATAGACTATATTATTTTTTCCCTTTTTTTACCAGTGTGAATACTGATATTTTTGTTATTAGATTTCAAATAGGGCCAATTTAAAGGGCGAAGGCTTACGTTTTTCAGTTACAAATGCCCTACTGATGCTTGTATATTTTACATTAGGCTATTATTTGTGCATAAACATATCTAGATAGAGAAATAAACATACTGTTTGTTTGAAAACAACCTTTTTTCTCATCCTTACTGCAAACTTAGATGAGAGATAATATCATTAAATGGGGGTGGGGGGCCTTATAATATTTTCCAGGGGAAAAGGGGTCTCAGGCAAAAAACGGTTGGGAACCACTGCAGCAGAGGAATTGTGTTCTGGACATTTTGGCTTATTAATAGCTTAACAACTTATTGATTGATATGAGCGCAATAACCCACTCAACCACTTGAAAGGCAATGAATAATAAAATGATCTCAATACCATATATAAATCAACATATATCCTCTCTTTAATGATATGCTTAATGTGATAAGGCTACCGTCGGGAATTCAGATGTTTGTTGTTGAACCACGAAACTGCATGTTGAACACACATCCACTCAATCACACCCACAACTATAAACCCAAGAGGTTAAAGCTGTTTTGTTCCTGCTACACCAGCTGTTTAAAACAACAATACACTGTAAGCTAAGCATTTGACAATGTAACGTTAAAACTACACAATCAAATAATGTACTTCGGATGTTTAAGCAGCAGTTAAACGTATAGCAAAACCGATGCAAAACATAAGTCACCATTTATTGGTTTTTAGACAATTGGGCATAATATAAACACAGATAACAATGACAACAAATGAAACCACACAAACATTTCTAATGATTTTTTGGATAGCCTTGCATGTCTTTTTGTAGTCTTGCATTTATCTACAAACATTTCTATTGAGCTTGTGAATGCAACAGCCAATTACTGTAGATGTTTAAATTAGTCACTTCTGGAACTGTTGTGTTTTGTTGACCGACTCATTTACTGAATACTGTGCTTTCACAAATTCTCACATCATAAATAACACAGCGCACATATTGTGTACTGTAAGCAAGAGATTCAATCACAGATTTAGTGCTTATGACAGGAGAATAAGTTTTTAATTAATTTAATAATGCTGCGTGAAATAATGTTGACAGCAGGAAACAACAAATAATGTTTGAGGGATTAGTAGATGTTGTTCTTGGCTAGCCAGTGAATAGGAAGAAACAGAATTGTGCAATTTCATTTTTAAAGGGCACTTTCAGATCTGGCACTTGCCAGACTAGATTTTAAATACCCCAAATTTTTGTGTTCTACAGAATTCTAGATATGGTAGTAAATAAATAACTACTGTAGTTCACCTAAACTGAAAATCACATAACCCACTTACTTCAAAGCCAGCCTAGATATATGTATTTCTTTTGTCAGATCAGAGTTAAAGTAAAGAAATACTTCACAAAAAACTTACAAATCTGTCATCTTTACTCACCTTCATTTGTTCCAAACCAACTTCGCTCTGTTTCTTCTGTTGAACTCAAATGAAACTATTTGAAGAAAGCTGGAAAAATGTGAACATTGACTTCCACAGTATTTTTTTCGTATACTATGGAAGTCTACGGTTACAGGATTTTAGCTTTCTTCAACAAAACAAAGAAACATAGTTTAGAAACACTTGTTGAGTAAATAGTGAGCAAACTTTTGTTTTGGGTTGAACTGTCCCATTAAATTACCTCCAGTTAATTAAACAGTTAAGCCAATCATAATAACTTATACAATTCATACTGTATCATTGAATGAGAGAGCTTTCATTAACCAACTGGAGTTACTTATATGATGGCTGGATGGATGGTGCATGTTACAGCTTCAAAAAAATAGAGCAAGGCTATTATTTAATATAACTGATTGTGCTTGTCTGAAATAGACAAGTAAATAATGGAATGATTACCCTATTGGATGCACTTTGTCTTTATCATGACACACTGGATGTTGGTGTAATTTCATTACACACTGGATCAGAACATCTTTATTTATCATACACTATTTATAAAACTGTACATTGCTATTAACTCATCATTGGTCCAAATACTCAACATATTCTAAAGTACCAGATCAAATGAATGAATTTGAACTAGCATAGTGTTCCAGTTGCATCACTTCCAAATAATGAAGTCTCATAAAAAATTAATAAATAAAAAAAGCACCAAAGAAGCCACAAGTCACTGCGACTGCAAAGAACAAACCAGACTTATTCCTATATATTTGCTTCTGTGTGTTAGATGGTGGCGCGGTAGTGTAGTGGGTAGTGCTGTCACCTCACAGCAAGAAGGTCGCTGGTTTAAGCCTCGGCTGGGTCAAGTTGCCATTTCTGTGTGCAGTTTGCATGTTCTCACCCTGTTCACGTGGGTTTCCTCTGGGTGCTCCGTTTCCCCCACAAGTCCAAATACATGCACGGTAGGTGTACTGAATAAGCTAAATTGTCCATAGTGTGCATGGTTTCCTAGTGATGGGTTGCAGCTGGAACGGCATCCGCTGTGTAAAACATATTCTGGATAAGTTAGAGGTTCATTCTGCTGTGGCGACCTCTGATTAACAAAGGGACTAAGCCGAAAAGAAAACGAGTTAATGAATGTAAAAATAAACATGACAAAAAGTTAGGACTACAAATATTTATGTATGTGTCTTTAACTCATTTTAATAAGTTAATTAGGTTTCAACTTTTTTAAATAAGTTACTGTATAAAAAGTTTGCCTAAACATTTTTAGTCAGTTTGATTTATGCAAGTTGAGATGACTACAAATTTATTTTAAGTCAACTAAACAATTTAAAGGAGTGAGATTTTTACAGCGTATTTATAATCATAATGTGCTGTTCATACATTTACATCGTGCTCAGGAATGGCTTAGGCATTTAATTAACCAAATGGCTAATTGACCAAAAAAAAAGATTTGATTATTTGTAGCTGAAAAGTGTGCCAATCACATTCAATACGCTTATTGTCCCATCCAAACAGCAAAAAGGATTTCTGTTTAGGGTTGTCAGGGCTGATCTAAGATCAGCTTGATAATCACAGTAATTAGACCATGAAATTTACTCCTAAAAATTTAAGCTTGATGACACAGAGGCGCTCGGTTGACAGGTTAACCAGCACTCCCAGTCTGACCTTTCCACTCGAGCGTAGAAAGAGTGCGAGAGGTTTAGGGTGCTTGCTAACTGCACACACAGATGGCTGAGGTCAGACTCGAGGTCTCCGTGAAATAAACACAGGAAAGTCTCTTTTTTTTTTGATCACCCCTTTTCTGGTTTATGTGAGCCCCGTCACGTTAACACATGCCCTCCCACCCTGGAATCCCCCTAACTGCAAAACGCTGAAGAGAAACATGATGGCATGGAAAGTTTGGGGGAGCTGTTCTGCAGGGACAACCATTTATTTGGTTTAATGTGTATTTGCTAAACACTTGTGTTAGACTGTGTTGCTTTGAGTGGATGACATGAATTTTATGTTTACTAATTGTAATGTAAAACTGATTAGGAACAAAACTATCAATCTGTATTTTTTGGGTTCAATTTCCTAATGTTACTGTGGAGAGCACGCATAATGTCCGAAAAGCAGAACACAGAGAGGAACAGTTTACAAACAATAAAAATAATTGTTGAGAATGGCGGCCTTCCACTGAACAAACTCTGACCACAATGATTGCGACTTCAATTCCTCACTGTAAACAGCAGTTAACTGAATGTATATGTATTGTGTTTGTTTGTTTGTTTTTTTTTGTCCCATGAGCCCTTACTGCACACACTTGACCACACAAGCAAAAATGCGAGAGACAGGGAAGTGAAAGAGAGGTGAATGATGGTAAAGCCTTTAATTACAGGAAAAAGAAATTTCTTTCTATTCCCAAAGTGACTGATCGGTCAGCCTGTCAGGTAATTTAGCCTGGAAAAAGGAGCAGAAGGGCATGAGCCACTGAAGGACTCTTTTGTTCATGCTAAAAAAAGGTTTAGGATAATATCAACTGCCCAGATTAGCTCCTAAATGCATAAAACATAGAGCTCAGCTATTTATGGTTTTAGAGCAGCTTAATGATTTATTAAATTTTAAAAAATATATATATATTAATGTCAATCTCAAAATATGTTATATACTGTAAGAAATGATGGGTAGATTATGATGATTAATTGAAAATACACTTTAAAAATGTGCTTGTTTAAAAAAAATGCACACAGGCGCATATGCACACACACAATGATATACACAAATGTACACACATGCATGTGCAAACAAATAAAAAAAATCAAGCAAAATACATGCATTAATTCTTTCTGGTTTACTGGTTGAATCAAATGAATAAATAAACTAATTAAAAAATTAATTAACTACATTTGAAAAATCACAGTTGATCAAGTGCTTTTATTTTCGCTCAAATAGAGTATGGAATGTACATGACCATTCTGTGTTTTGAATTGTCAAAGCTAAACATTATAAATGATACAAAATTTAAAATAATAATAATAATAATAATAATCAGAGGTTTAAAACATATTTAATAAAGCTGTTAGTAGCAGTTACCTCAATCTTAAGATCAGAAATCATTCTGACAAGCTGTTTTGCTTATCAGCTGTGCTGCTCAAAGGAATGATTCACCCAACATGAAAATGACCCCATAATTTACTCACCCTCAAGCCATCCTCAATGTAAATGGCTTTTTCATTCAGATCAACACAGTCAGAGTAATTTTACACTGTATCCTAGCTTTTAAAACTATCTTCATTGAATATGACAGTCTTTACTTATTATTCTAAAGATTTAAGGCATAAAAGAAAAATCTATTATTTTAACCCATACAATGTATATTTTGCTAATGCCAGAAATATATGTGAGCAACATAAAACATGATGTTTTGTGGTCCTGGGTCACAAACGCGGTTATTTTAATGGCAAGTGTTTTTTGAGTTTTAGTTAGCTATTGAGTTAAACTTTCAAAAGTCTTATAAAAAACTATATAATAATATAAAATATTAATAAATATAATACACAATCATAACAAATCATTTTTGGACAAAGGGATCCAAAATGTTTGGTTTTGGCACAGATTTTTTATTTTTTTTGGTGCATCCCTTCTTATGCTAAGATGTGTCTACCAATCTTACGTCATATGTCGTATACATCAATTATGTTAAAATGTAAAAAATATAAATATTTCTGTTATAAAAACACGAGTCCACTTCATAAGATGTGTCAATACCCTGACAGCATATAAGCTAGTTTTACAATGGATTTCTCTTTTGGAAACTTTTAAAAGCCACTATCCAATACCATTACACAGCATGGAAGAGCCAGGATACTTCTCCAACTGTGTTCGTCTGAAAGAAAAGGTATAGATGTCATGGCTGAATAAATTATAGGGTAATTTTTATTTTTGGGTGGATTATTGTTTTACAATTTCAATAAACTGATTAATTTTCCTTCAGCTCAATCTCATTATTCATAAGGAGTCACCAGAGAGGAGTGAACCACCAACTTATTCAACGTGTTTTACGCAGTGGATGCCCCTCCAGCCTTTCCATTATAGCACACAACTGCTATGGGCAATTTAGTTTATTCAATTCACCTGTAACTCATGTCTTTGGACTGTTGGAGAAACAAGAGCACCTAGAGGAAACCCACACCAACACGGGGAGAATATGCAAACTCCACACAGAAATGCCAACTGACCCACCCGGGACTCAAATCAGCAACCTTTATTCTGTGAGGCGACAGTGCTAACCACTAAGCTAGATATGGAATCTATAAATGACTGACTACTGATCAATTTAAATTTGAATGCCACCATGTGCAGTATTTATATCTTAAAACCTGACCCCCAAACCTCTAAATGGTAGCATTACGTATGCATAAAGAATACTCAATGCCTGGTATTGCTGACAGTGTGGTAAGCATGATATTACAGAAATGTCAGCCATCTTAAACAGCCTGTGGTGCCTGGGCCAGATCAAAGGTCAAACACAATAAACAAAGCACCGTTCGGGGTCAATATTGGCATTGGCCTGAAGGAGGTTTGCTCTATTGTGTCTTCATGTGCTCGTAATAAAAGAGGGTAGGTGGAACACAAGAAAGCTTAAATAAAAGAAAAGAAAGAGGTTTCTCTGTCCAAGGGGAAAGACAAACACGGCCCTGGTTTTGAAAGATGTCGGAGCTGGGGGAATAAACACTTTTCCAAATCCAGCTGAGCAAACTTCGACTGAAGAAAATGGAAAAAAAGTTGCCATCTTGTCAAACATGAGTTAGAATTGCAAGCTCTCTGCAGAGAAGAGAAGGAAGGAGAGGGAAAAGAGTGCTTGGAGCACAACATACTGTTACTGTAGCTCTGTATCAGCACTAATGTTCTTACTGGTAAGACTTAACGCTCCTGAGAGATTCAGTCTGGACGTGGAGGGATGGTCCGTGTCAGTGAATGCATATTTTAGCATGGTAAAACGTTTCTTAGCTCAAGGATTTTTTGGAATTAGAATACTATTTAAAAAGCAACAGAAATATACAGTATGCAGGAATTCTAAAGGTAAGCCATACATTTAAAAAATGTAAATAAATGTTAGACTAAAATTGTGACATAAATGAAAAACTAATTAGACAATTTAAGATATCATCTGATCAATATCACCACATACTACACTGTGGTATATTAGACAACGCTTTGGGTATTCTGAAGCCTTAAGGCCAAGGTCTGCCTTCAAAATGATTGACTATCATTGTTATTGCCTCCTACCTCCCAGTCTGCCTCAAAGTCTGTTTCAATATATCTCGTACATTCAGAGCTGTTGAGTCTGGGATTGTACCGAATGCTTATGACAAACCAGATTATGGAGGGGGCTTTTACTTTTGCATATTTGTGTAGATCTTAAAATGACTTTAGAAAGATAGAAGAATTGCTAGTTTGTTTTCACGCAGATTTTGCACACTCTTAAAAAAAAGGTTCCTTGAGGTTCTATATAGAACCCTAGGGTTCTATACTTGGCCAGTAGAACCTTTTACCCAAAAAATGGTTCTATTTAGAACCCTTTGAGCGCAAAGAACCTTTTTGATTAAAATGGTTCTATAATGTGAGATTTATGACATAATTATATAGTAAAGATTATAAATAATAATAAGCTATAACACAGAGAGACAAAGCTTTTTGAGTCAAAACCTAATAAAATGACTGTTATGGTCAAAAACCTAATCAATATATGATGGGATTTTTGTTTCATGCAGGTTTGTACATTACCATATAACTAATATTTCATAAATGCTTAATATTTAACATTTTGACGAATTATTTTGTGAAATAAATAAAATAACCAGTTTATTCAGACTGTACAGTGTGTTGTTATGGTTAAATAAATTGTTTTAAACTAATAATCATGAAAAAGCCCTCTGGTGACGTCATTCATTGGTGGACTGGTGATGAAGAGCCTTGAGAGAGTGACGGTTAATTTTTGAAAAGGAGAACTCCGCTTTTGCAGCTGCGTCATTCAGGTACGTTATTACTCTTTTAAAACTATAATAATGAAATATTTTGTATGACGAGGTAATGTTTCTCTTCCCTTGTCTTATATGGTGACACAGACTGAATATGGGGTATACGTTAATATGGATAACTGTGCTTGTAAGTTACTGATGGCGTCGACCGACAGCCTTCGGTTCAGGAATCTGTGTCAAGCTGACTTTGCTCTGCTTTTTGTTCGAAATAAGTTACAATTTTGCTTTATTTGTTTGCCAGTATTAATTAAAACATCAATAACAATAAAACAGGCGCGTTACCTAATGGCGAGCTCCGAGAGGGAGCGTGAAGCGCGTGCACGCTCTTTTAACGGTAACTTAATATTATGAGCCAATTTCCGCTTTTGTGCAGTTTTTATCTTCAACCTTGAACAAACAGTACTTCCAGCTTGTTCGTGTGTGAGTTTAGCCGAGTTTAACTCGGGCTAAACTCTATAAAGTAGTGTATATGCCGGCTAGTCTGCATTAAAACGGCAAGGTAGTGCAACGCTCGTGCCCGCCCGAGTCTATGCACGCGCCCGCCCGAGTCTTTGCGTCTAAGTGTATTATTGAAATCCTTTAAATCCAAAACATATTTTAATAATCCATAGATTAAAGATCAGGTGTTATTTATGAAGGACATACAAACATGCAGGCTAAATGTATTGTGAAATGTTGAACCTTGTTAAATATAGGCTACATATATGTATATATTGTGCTAAATAAGTTTAAAATTAATATTTTAATGTATATCTTTCTTTTCTTCAAACAGTCTGGAAACTGAACTGCATCGTAAATCTTGTGCTCGGTATGTATTATTGCTTTTAATTCTAAACAAACTGTATTAAGTATAATGAAATGAATATTATAAAAGACTTTAACATTGTATTGTAACCTTGGTCTGCAGGACACAAGTAGCTTTGAAGAGGAAGGATCCCAGCTTAAAGAAGGACATGCGTTGCATCCATAATTATGACACAATTGTCATCAACAAGGACACCTGGTAAATATTGTATTTTATAACATGCATATGTCAGACTTGGTTGTTGTGTACTGAAATAATATATTTATCACAAAAATGTTCTATTACTTATTGCTGCTGTTTTAATACAGTGAGAATATTAAGGTCATTGCTTATTAAAAAGTCCTGCAAAGAAAAAATATGTTTTAAAAGAAAGTGTAAATTTGCCTACAGGATACCTTGTTGCAATGTCTGCAAAACATATTTAAAAATGAAAGGATTTCAGTGGTGAGCTCATCTATCATCTCGCAAATGAAACAATAATGGGATGAAAAGGAAGTGAACTGTATTCTGAGGAACTTAACACAAGGCAAGTTCAGTTCAATACATTTTCTGTCAAAGGTAGATTAATTCTGTGATATAAATTCATATTTCCACACTCTAAAAGGCTGTCTTCCTACCTCAGATTGTGATGGACCTGGAATGCGACACCAGATATTCATAAGTCAAGAACCGAATGAAACACCCTTTTCCAGAGCACAGATTATGGAGGGGTTTGCAGAACTAATGGAGCAGTTTCTTCTTCTTGGAGTGCCACAGCTTGTGAGTAAACACTGTTACATTGTGTACCAAATAGTTTTGCGTCCATGATGACTTTAAGAAACTTGTATTGCTGAAAATGTGTCATTTGGAAACTTACACATGAAGTAAACTAATTTTTTTTATTTTGCATTTAGGATGCTGCATAGAAAACTTGGTGAAGAACACAGAAACATCTTTAAAAAAAATGGGCCAAAAAGGAAAGGAAAGAAGGAAGTGCTCCATGACCAGCAGAGGAAACCGCAAAAGGTAACTACACCCTATACTACATACTATTTGCCCCAATCACACACACACCCACACACACACACACACACACACACACACACACTTTAATTGTATTAATTATAACTGTAATTCTATTTGATGACTTATGTTAATTGGTTAAAAGTACTCAACATTAAAATATTGTTTTACAGAAATCCAAAGGTCCTATACCATCCAGGATTCAACAGCTCTCCTGATTCCACCAAGACTTGAAGTTTCAGCATTACAATGGACAACACTCACTCGCTACCCTTCGACTTCCTCATTTATCAGAGGCACCACTGTGGAATGAATCACCAACTAATCTGCCCTTTCCAGCAACAACCCAGCACTTGGAAACACCCATACATGTTTTTGGACTGTGGGGGCAACCGGAGCACCCAGAGGAAACCCACATGAACACTGGGAGAACATGCAAACTCCACACAGAAATGCCAACTGGCCCAGTCGGGACTCGAACCAGTGACCTGCTTGATGTGAGGTGACGGTTCTAACCAGTGAGCCACTGTGCCACCCATGGACAAAACTATTTACCTTATAAGAGAGGCTGACAGACATGGACATGCTACAGGTTGTGTAATGGCTGTTTGCAGTGTTTTGTCTAATTATTTTGCAATGTTTTTGTAATGTTTTCATTAAATTATGTATAAAAATGGATGTTGTGATGACCAATACATGCAGGTACCATCCACTTTTTGAAATTGTAGTGTTATTTAATAGATGTTTTGATTGTTTGTGTATTGTTTCCATCTGCATTGTGATATATTTCTCTTCCTTTTAGAGATGTGTGAAAGTGAGTACTATATTTGCTCAAACAGTAAAAAAGCTTATAAAGTGAAATCATTACAATTACAGTGTTGAATGCCATTAAACTGTTAAGGTAGATCTGCTGTCCAATGCAAAGTATGCAGAGGTGCAATTTTAAATATTATTTAAAAGAATATTTTGTATAATGAATAGAATAAATTTAAACAATTTGAATTGTCTGGATTGGTTTTATTTTTTATTAATTAATAAGTAACAATAATTCAATAATAAATAAAAAGAACCCATAAATGGTTCTAAATAGAACCATCTAACTTGAAATCAAAGAACCATTTGGGGTTCTATTTAATGAACCCTTAAAATGGTTCTATATAGAACCTTTTTGGGGTTCCATATATGAAGCGCTTGATAGAACCATTTTTGGTTCTATATAGAACCGTTTGTTTTAAGAGTGCAGGCTCCACATTAACCACATGGCTAGGAGTTTGGGTGCTGTTATCTCTGCAGCTAATGTGCCTGCTACTCAACATTTGAAATGCTCATTGTTCTACGCTGGAAAGTTGCAGCACATTTTTCAGAGACCCTCCTCCACCCCAGCTCCACCTATGTTTACATGGTCACACTTTACAATACGGCTTCATTAGTTAATGTAATGTATTTACTAACATGAGCTAATTATGAACAAAACATGTACAGTGGTCCCTCGTTATCCACGGGAGTTACGTTCTAAAAATAACTCGCAATAGGTGAAATACACGAAGTAGTTAGCTTTATTTTTTTAGAATTATATGTTTTAGGCTGTACAATCCCTCACTACACATACTTTTCTCAGACAGGCATTAACATTTTCACACTTTTCTCTGTTGTTTAAACACTCTTAAAATTCAAACCTTCTTAGGCCCCGTTTACACTAGTGCGTTTTCGTTTTAAAACGCGTAAGTTTTGCTACGGTTACGCCATCCGTCCACACTACGCTGGAGTTTTCGAGGGGCGAAAACGGAGTGTTTTGGAAACGCTGGAGAGGCCGTTTTCATTCTAAAATGCTGCTGCTCCATCTCAGTGTGGATGTGGGAAAACAGAGACATTTGAAAACGGAGGCGTGGCTGCTGAGATTCGCTACGTGATTGGGGCTTTTGGGTCATTGCGTATCCTTCCCTTATTCGTCAAGCGCACATGACTATAACACCACCGGAATTTGCCATTGCGTTCATCGTTCTACCAGCGTTTGTTGACTAACAATAACCAAATGCCGAGCGAGACACATACTTCCTGTTTATACTTGAACGTGCATGCCCCGAGTGCGCTAATGGTCACGTGATATACGTTTCTGGTGGAGTAGTGTAGACGGAGATCTGTTCAGAAACGCTGGGTGAAACGCTAGTGTGGACGCGGATCGTTTTCATGCTAAAACACCATTTTAAATCTAAAACACACTAGTGTAATAGGGGCCTTAGAAAAAGAAGTCCAGTATTACAGAATGAAACCAAAGATCAAAACCTGGTGATCTTTATTTATTTATTCCGTAATGGCGCCCTACAGCCGTGTAACTTCTACCTTACTTTAGCGTGTCCAAAAGTCCAACTTTTTGTGCAATGGTTAGCATTTTCCTGTGCTTTTTGGGTGCTACTGTAGGTGCCTTTGACAGTGCACAACGTTTCGTCGACATTGTGGGGAGAAAACTTGCCAACATACAGTACAGCCCTTCAGAGTCACATTGCTAGCAATCGAAGATTTATGTAAACCTGGCAAGCTGAACACATTCTGCACTGTAGAGGAGACACGGCACGGAGGAAATTGATTGACAATGTCTACAGCCAGTAAGGATGCAGAACACAATGTGCTGTAAATAATGTGCATGTCAAATTGCACCAAAAAAAATAAAAATAAATAAATCTGCGAAACTGCAAGGCCATGAAAAGTGAGCCACGTTATATTCAGGATCACTGTACAGGATTTATTAGGTAATATATATTATCTTTGCAGTAGCAGCAAGTTTATGTTTGTGTATGTGTGTGTTAGCCAGAGACTTGCCTAATTATCCCACTTGCGTAGTTAATCTTACTAACCTAGCTTAACCTTTAAATTGAACTTTAAGTTGAATACTAGTATCTTGTCATCATGGCAAAGACAAAACAATTAGTTGAAAGAAATGAGTTATTAAAATAATTTAAAAATGTAATTAAAAAAACTGTTACAGAGAACTTTTAGAAAATTTTACAGAAGGGCTAATGATTATGTCTTTAACTGTATTTGCAACCATTTAGTTTGAGAGTGCAGTTTTCACTTGCTTCTCTTTTGATTCCCTAAAAGATATCCTATAATTCCCATACTGTACAACACTATCCATTAATTAGCAGTGCTTTACTTTCTGATCTTAGCTTGGGCTACATGGAGTTTAGCTTTCTGTCTGAAACATTCCCCTCAGCGCTGCTGTGCCCCCACCATCCACTAAAAGTCAACTCAAACAAACTCCAGGGCCCATCATTCCTCCTCAGCAGCACTTTTTATTGAGTTGTCACTGTCCTTGCCGGTTTACCCAAGCTATTAATTCATTTTAACTCTCCCGTGTCGCCTCTCCACTCCTCCGACTGTGTTCTTCTCCATTCTATTACTGTAGGTGTTATAAGCGTGACGAATGAGCACCCATCGTGTCATACATCAAAGGGTGAAACGTAAGGGGACAGCAAGGCTGATACGGTATACTAGATTGATCGTAGGTGAATTGTCTCACTTTAGTGACCAAGACGCACACATACATATGTTTTGGTGACTCAAGATTACAGTGTTCTAAGGCAGGTTCCCCACAGGCCACAGAAATAAAGCTCACTTCATTCATCTTCAACTGAGAAAGCTCTAAATAGTACTGTACGCAGTGCTCAACATTCGTCTTCGGCTGTTAGTGGCGTATTGTTATGGGGTTTACGGTGTTGAAATAAATGCTCCGAAAGGGCAGCCTGATAAAATAAGAGAACACTTTAAGGGTTTTATTATATATTGCAGCATATTACGGTCTAGTTCAACTTGTTCTTTAGTAAACCATATTTCTAAGGTAGCAGGAGTGCTGTGGTGCTTTGGAGTCCTTGAACCAACAGATTGATGTTAGGAACCAATAATGTAACTCTAGCAACATTATTTAATGAAGTTAATTTGTCAACATTAGTTAACGCGTCAATTTTTCATTAAGAATGAACTACAGTATTATTCTTACAACAAAAGCCTACTCTGAAGTTTTAGGTCAATAAGATAAGATTTTCTGAAGTAGTTAATGTTTATTCAGCAAGAACACAATGAATTATTCAAAAAGACACTTATTTTACACAAGATTTGTCTTTGAAATGTAAGCTAATCCTTTGAACTTTCTATTCACCATAGAATATTAAAAAGCAAAGTATCAAGGTTACTACAAAAAATTGTTGTTTAAAGTGATGGTTCACCCCAGAATTGTAATTCTGTCATCATAAGCTCACTCTTGACTTGTTCCAAACCAATTTTGTTTAATTTTTTTAATTTTTTAAATTTTGAAGTATGTTGAAAGCATGTAAACACTAAAAAATTCATAGTATGAAAAACAAACACAACAGAAGTCAATGTTTACAGATTTCCAACATTTCTGTTTATATAGTTTATAATATTATTATTTATTGTGTTCAACATGAAAAAAGAAAAAAAGAAAAAAAAAACTGAAATGATTTCGAACAAAGCAAAAGTGAGTAAATGCTAGGGAGGAAAAAATGGTGTTCACATGTAGTTAAATTTGTTTGTTTAAACACCAAATCAGCACATTAGATCATTTTAGGAAATATGGTGTCTCTGAAAAACAGAAGACGGACATAAATTGCAGCTGAAAATTAAGCTTTGAATAAAAAAGGTATTTTTATGGTATAGAGCAGTGGTTCTCAAACTGTGGTACGCGTACCACTAGTGGTACACAAGCTTCCTTCTAGTGGTACACGGAGGAGTCGCTGAATAATTAAAAGTAAAAAAATGAACACACTTTTAACCCTTTGACTCGTACGATTACACCAACACGATCAGTAAATTGATTTTAATAGGCTAAACCTTTTATTTAAGTGGCTGACAATAATAAAATATTCTTAATTAGAAGAATTAATCAGCCTTGTGTTTGAACTGTGCAGAGCTGTAGCTGTACTTCAATACCGGTTATTATGGTGGTACTTGGAGGGACAATTTTTTTTCTGAGGTTGTACTTGGTGAAAAAAAACTTGAGAACCACTGGTATAGAGGTTATATTCAATAGTAAGAATATTTCAGCATTATTACCATTGTGAGATTTTTTATACATGAGCATACAAGTTCTTTAATGGTAAATGGGGATTTTTGTATTTTTTTTTTTTTTTTGTAAATGTAAAAATGCATTTATGGAGAAAAAAAAATCTAATTAAATTATTTCTCTGTGTTTCTGTTTCTGCATAAAATCTCTATCGAGTTCTATAAATCAGGTTCTCATGATACAGTAGTATACATGCAAATTAAGGTTAATTTTTACAGCTTAAAGTACATACTAAAAATATTAGAATTTAATCAGTTACATATAGTGCTTGTTTTAATTCCCTTTTATCAATGAGATGCATCTAAAATATCAGAAGAGAGCTTCTTTGTAGTACAAAAATACACGTTTTCTGAACGTGTTTGAGAAAATGGGACACGCTGTACAGCATCATCCCCTGTGGGGAGAGCGAAGACTCAACCCAGCTAGTTTCTCTGCCTATGGGAGCCATTTTTCTGCTGCCTCACATTTCCACTGACAAAGTGACTCTACAGGCAACAGATCCTTCCCGTAATGATGTTACCATATGCTGATCCTCCCTTTGCTTTAACCCTCTAGGTGATGTCCATTTGAGTGCGCATACCTTTTAATGAATTATTTCGTTTTCCATCACCCATAAATCTTAGCTCTCCACCTCCAAGCATTTAACCCTGTCTTTGGGGATTCGGGCTTTCCGCACTGTTCTAATTCTTTCATTTATCTGACACCCAGAAACACAAAAGTGGTTAAAGTCACTTTGATCTAGAAGCATTTGTGTTGACACGGCAAGGCCAGTAAGGGGAGCTCCGTTCACATAACTCAGAGCACAACGCTATCTAGATATCAGCTCGAAATAATGAGGCAACGTTTGTCATTTGTTAAGGGCAGATAGCTTGCAATGTTCCATATCCCCCGAGTTATCTTTTCACCTTAATCCTTTCCTAATCTAACACGGAGTCTCAAAACAATTTGTCTCTGTTTCCTTGTGTCAGGAGAGAAGTGATGCTGAAAATTTTTTAAAGGTGAATTTGAATTTGTGGGCATTTCTTGGCATATCTAAAAGAGATGCAAGAGGAATTAATTAATTATTGCTGGATATTTCAAACGAGAAGTTTGAATTATTTTTATTTGAACACTTTGCTTATCTGTACCCTTTATACCACATTAAAAGCTGCTTTTTATTTGCTGTTAATTAAAATAAGCTGGGAAAAAAAAGAGAAACGCGGCTCTTTTTTGTAGCAAGGTATTTTAAGGTCACACCAATCTGATTTTAGCGTGCTCTGATCTTTCTCCTGGATTGCCTTGTTCTCTTGATCCAGAAGAGGGCACTATGCACATTTCATTTCCTGCATTAGATCTGTTGAGAGGCAAGTGCCGCTCTTTTTGATCAGATGCGTCTTCATCAGCACTTTGAGCTTATGTTTCAAGTGCTTCTCGAGCTCAGTCGAGCAGTTCATCAACTGTGTGCTGAGGTTTTCTCTCCCAGTATGTCTGCGATTCCCTTTAAACCAGGAAACAAAACAAACAGCTGATAAAACCGCCTGGGTTTGAGGGTTTATATTTACATTATATTTTTATTTATATATTTAAATTTATATTGTGATGGAAAAGAAAATTGTTCAGCAATCATTACGCTACCCTTCAATATTACACAATCCTTAAGAAACTGTTTTAATACAAGTAATTTTTGGTGCTCAATAAATCAATTGTTTTTCATATAATATCATCATATAATTATCATCCTATTATTGCCGATTGACATTTTTGTGGAAATTGTAATTGATTTTTTTCAGGATTATATGGTGAATAGCAATTTCAATTCAAAAGTTTTATTAGATTTTTATTTATTAGATTCTGTCTGTCACTTTTGATCAATTCAGGGTTCCCACTCTAAGCCAAATATCAATTTGCCTGACTTTTCCCTGATTTTCAGACTAAAAGCTGAATTTCCATAATCTATCTGTATAATGAACAGAAAAATAGGCCATTATTACTGTTCTTTGCATAATACTAAAATGATTTTAGCTTGAATATCATTTTGCATGATTTGAATAGCCACGATGAGAACAATAATTGATTCTTTAAATAATAAGAATTGTACTTATTGTTTGCGTGACTGCGAATTGCTCCTTGACAGCCCGATAGCAGTTTTACCAACTTTACTTTTAGATTTCTGACACCTACCTTTTAACACTTTGAAGTCATTTTGAAGTGGTCATTTTGAAGCCAAAGCTCCAAAAATATATTATTTTATATATTATATAAAATAAATTATGACTTAGTTAATAGGGATCTACATTTGACTTAAGTGACTGTCCAAAACAATAGCGCAACAACAACAACAACAAAGTGACAAACGGTTTAAGAAATATTTTATATGATTTTATAATGATTTTCTTACAAAATGTATTTTTTTATATAAGAATGTGTAAAGTAATTAGTTGAGGTAACTTGGTTTACTATTGTCTTTACTTTTTATTATTATTTTGCAAATGCTGGCTCAAATATATACACTCACCGGCCACTTTATTAGGTACACCTGTCCAACTGCTCAATGCATTTTTGCTTGTAGGTATGGTCAAGACAATCTGCTGCAGTTCAAACCGAGCAACAGAATGGGGAAGAAAAGTGATTTAAATGACTTTGAACATGGCATGGTTGTTGATGCCAGATGAGCTGTATTTCTGAACGGATCTACTAAGATTTTCATGCATCTCTAGGGTTTACAAAGAATGGTCCAAAAAATAGAAAATATCCAGTGGGCACAAATGCTTGGTTGATGGCAGAGGTCTAGTAGTAACTACTCGTTACTACTGAGGTATGCAGAAGAGCATCTCTAAATGCACAACACATCGAACCTTGAGGCGGATGGGCTACAGTAGCAGAAGACCACGATGGGAGCCTCTCCTGTCACTTCTGCTAAGAACAGGAAACTGAGGCTAAAATTCACACAAGCTCACCAAAATTGGACAACAGAAAATTGGAAAAACATTGCCTGGTCTGATGAGCCTTGATTTGGTGGTCAAAATTTGGTGTCAACCACATGAAAGCATGGATTCATCCCACCTTGTATCAACGATTCAAGCTGCTGGTGGTGTAATGACTGTTTCTTGGCACACTTTGGGTGCATTAGTACCAATTGAGTATTAGTACCAATTGAGTATAGTATCAATGCCACAACCTACCTGAGTATTGCTGCTGACCATGTCCATCCCTTTATGACCACAATGTACCCATCATCAGATGGCTACTTCCAGCAAGATAACCTACCATATCATAAAGCGCGAATCATCTCAGACTGGTTTCTTGAACACGACAATCAATTCACTGTACTCAAATGGCCTCTACAGACAGCAGACCTCAATCCAATACAGCATCTTTGTGGTGGAATGAGAGATTCACATTATGGATGTTCAGCCGACAAATCTGCAGCAACTGCGTGATGCTATCATGTCAAAATGGACCAAAATCTAAGAGGAACATTTCCAGTAACATTTCCATGCCACAAAGGATTAAGGCAAGAAGGGGGTCCAACATGATACTAGTGAGGTGAACCTAATAAAGTTTTAGAGGTGTGGATGATCCCTTTAAGGTTGAGCTAAAGTATAAAACGTATACATTCATAAAAACATTATTGTAAAATTTCATCTTTAAATCCTCCTATAAAAAAAAAAGAAAAGAAAAAGAAATAGTTTTTTGTAGGGACTTCATGTACAGTATGGTAGGGTAACCACCGCTCACCTCTCTTCAGTATCAAAGTCTGTTTCATCACCTCTCATAGGAGTAGGAAGAGGAGCAATCAAGGTCATCTGAAGTATGTGCTCACTGCAGCTCTCGGGCCTTAAATTATTGAGAGTGAAAGAGAGAGAAAAGAGAGAAGTATTAAGAAAAAAAGTGTCAGTCTCGGACTGCACACACACATTTCTGACATAAAGACTGTTAGCGCTGACCTCTTTTTGCCCGTTTCAGTCAGAAGGCTATTTCAGTTACAGCTTACAGAAGTCATAGGGTTTTCATGGCACTGCCCTGATATCGGTTTAACCTTTATCTTCTTATATTTTTGAAAAGTCAAAATATGGACAATACTAAAATTAGATTATATTTCACAGTTAAAAAAAAAAAAAAGATTATGTGGAAAAAAAAAAAAAAAACATGTGTGGTACTTTCACTTTTGTTTGCTTTTTCTTTATTTCTCTCAGATTCTAAGAGCTAATTTGTCATATACGAAAATGATACAGAGCTTTACCATTCCGGCTGAGCCAGCAGGATTAAATGAATTGAGTTTAGCTGGCAATTTTGACACAGGATATCTTGGAAGTGTGACATTCAGGAAATTCCTTCAGTGGTTCTCAGCCTTTTTGACTCAAAAGCCCTCAAGTTTAGTTTTTGTAGCGATGGCAAACAATTTTGGTTCTTCAGTGAACTATAGTAAACAGTTCTTAAAATACTGATCATTAGTCAGAATAACAATTATTCATTACTTTAAAAATAATCAGGGCTATTCCACTAAAAACTGATAACTCATCTGCAGAAAAAATAATAATAATACGGTTTTGCCTAAAATGAATAGAAATGTATATAAACATTACACATTATTCCTGTTATAATCAGTTTACAGATTAAAACTATAATTATGTTTTATACAAGCAAATAAAGCCTCGTTATGGCATCACAACGGCACAGAGGGAAGCATTGTTGCCTCACAGCAAGAAGGTCGCTGGTTCGAGCCTTGGCTGGGTCAGTTGGTATTACTGTGTGGAGTTTGTATGTCCTCCTCGTCTTCGCGTGGGTTTTCTCCAGGCGCTCCGGTTTCCCCCTTAAGTCCAAAGACATGTGGTAGAGGTGAAATGGGTCCATAGTGTATGTGTGTGAATGAGTGTGTATGAGTGTTTCTCAGTGATGGGTTGCAGCTAAAAGGGCATCCACTGCGTAAAACATATGCTGGATAAGTTGGTGGTTCGTTCCGCTGTGGCGACCCCAGATTAATAAAGGGACTAAGCCGACAAGAAAATGAATGAATGATAAAGCCTCATTTACACTACAAGTGACTCGCAGCGGCAAAGCGACAAGTGACTAATAATTTCAATGGAGAGTGAAGGACTTCCGACGACCTCAATCTATGCGAGCAACAGCAACCGTTGGTTGGCGACCAGGTGGGTGTGTTGAGTGATGCGACAAAGTTGAGAATCCTTCCACTTTATGCATACGAAGAGCAACTTTCTTTAGGGACAGCCAATAGGAGCACCAGTAGAGCTCACATGATCCTTTCTCAGCTCAGGCCTGTTGAATCTCCATACTGTAGACTTAAACAGACCTGCGTTTGCAACAGTTCGCCACCAAAGGCGACAGGCAGCTATAAAGCCGCAGCTAGTGTAAATGAGTCATAATACTCACTATCCTTCGGTTTAGTCCTTGATTTATCATGGGTCGCCACACTGGAATGAACCATCATTTACTCTGCTTTTTGTACAAGCTCTGCTACTTGTATTTTACTATATAATAAATCAGAAATCCAGGAAAATTGAGAATTTTCAAGTGATGTATTTTATCCTCATAGCTGTACTTATTTTTACATATATACACGTTACTTTCATTTAAAATAAAGCTATATGAAAAATATGAACTGAGCCCATGCATTCCAACCCTGAAATAACTTTAGTGAATTTGCCTTTAGTACTTATAGGCTGACTATACAACACAAATCCTATATTATATATATATAAACAAACTTTCACAGACACAATTAATCTCTTTAT
>CAIGQQ010038283.1:2699112-2709769 GCA_903798035.1 Danio albolineatus
TCTGTCTGTCTGTCTGTCTGTCTGTCTGTCTGTCTGTCTGTCTGTCTGTCTGTCTGTCTATCTATCTAGCCATGCATTTCTTAAAGGGCCATGAAACTCCCAGGGTGTTTTCACACCTACAGTCTGGAAAAGCTCAGGAAAGTGGGTGTGTCCAGCTCTGTTTAGGTGGGAGTGTCAGGGGCGGGAAAGAGGGAAGGTTTTGCATAAAAATGGGAGTTTCCATTTGTACACACGCTCTCTTTCAAACAGGCAAAACAAACACAGATGCAGGGGGAGAAAGACAGTGACTGTTTACATTGACATCAGTCATCCAATTATTTGCCAAATTATTACTTTGCTGACTTTAACGGCAGTTTGGCACCTATACTTTTATCCAGGAACATTTCCTGCATGCCCCCCGTGACAAACCAGATGTGAGAAACTGCTAAGAGAGCTATTTTAATGCAGCGTTTAATACCGCGTGGCGTAAGGGAGAAATAAAAAAAAAAACCTCCGCATTTCTCAGCAACTTAGATGCACTCGTTAAGCTGTTTCAGAAAGCCGAGTGTATACACTATCCTGTCACAAAATGCAGCGAAAATTCTACACAAAAGTAGAGTAACGTGCTGTTAACTCAGTAACAGTTCTGATAATTTTGACTAAGGTCTGTCTTTAAACTCTGACAGAGTCCTGCTGAAGATACGAACTAACTTTGCCTCTGAATAAACAAACAAAGAGCACTGATCGCTTACCATATCTGTAGCGGCATGTGTTTTAAAAGGAGACGAGTGGCAAATCCCCATTTTACTATTTCCTGACGTGGAAAGCTCACGGGTAAAAAAAAGTTTCTTAGAGATGCATTTCTGCTGCGCGCGTGTGGGAGTCCAGCTGCGCTCTCATAGCGGGGAAATGAAAACAAAACCTTCGTTGCAGCACATAAACACAACACTGGCGACCTGTGTCACCAAACAATTCTTCTTCTTCCATTTGCTTTGGCAACACAACGTGGCGTCTCTGCCGTCTGGACACTGCAACAGGTACAAACAATCCTCGAAGCGATCTTGCATATTAATGAAGTTGCACCGCATACACAATAGAGCGCGCTGATTGGTTTGAACCAAGTCTTTCTCATGAATTAATGCCGCACACTCAGAGACGTCACAATGCATTCGCCGCTACAGACATCCAGTCTCCACGCTGAAATACACGCATGGATCTCATCGGCGTGACGCAGCTTCAAAAATTCATTTAAAACCGGAAGAACGAATTTGCTTGCAATAACGCAAAAACAACCAATTTTCATTCTTTAGCGAAATATATGTGTCCTAATAGTGTTTGTAGCAGCGTGGGACACATATATGACTGTCAACAGCTCAAAAAATGTGTTTCGGTGTTTCGTGACCCTTTAACAGCAAGTGTCTCCTCTGCATTCTTAAAGAAATATTACGAACTTGCATTAGTTGTTATACAGTGCATGTGGATCACCTGTGGCTTCTGCAGAAAGCATCAGACTGGGAAAAAAAAAAACTCAGACCTGTCTCTTCAGTCACCCGTTTTTCCATATGCTCACTTCATAAAAAAAAAATAAAGGTTCAGACCCCTCAAGGTGAAAACCCACCCTGGCCTAAAGAGCTTTAACCCCAGCAACTTTGACCAATGACCATCTGTAACACTTACATTCCTCTGATATTAATGCCATGCTGTGCTCTAGAAATGTTCCTTTGTCTTAAACTCAAAGTCTCCGGCCCGTGGTAAGGTGATGTTTGTGTGGGTGTGCTGTTTTGACAGCTGGATATGCTTTGAAACAGCACAGGTGTCAACAGTGCATCATGAGTGCAATGAAAAAGCAAGTCAAAAGGTTCAAAAGGTATAAGCAACAACCTTACAACCAAACAGTCACTGGTGGTATTGTCAAACAATTCATCTAGAGTTTATCAGTTTAAATGACAAGATAAACATTTTCTAGTGCATCTACAGTATTTACAGTTTCATGAATCAAGCTTGCTTTGAAACTTGTCAATGCAAATAATACAACTGAACTATTATGAATAAATAGAAAAATAACATATGTCAGGATTGGATAGACATAGAGAAAAGAGAGCGAGAGAGACCAGAAGCGCAATTATTTGTAATATTTAACAAATATAATTCACAGCACACCTTACCTGTTTATAGTCGCTGCCCCAACATCTCAACTCCAACATCTCTGGTTACTGTGGCAACACAGAAAAGAAGGTTTATAGTAGGGCTAGATGATATGACCTCATTTCAAAACCCTGATTAATTAAAAACTTTACCTCAATTTCAATTATTGAACGTTTATTTTATTTTTCACTGTAATTTTTTACTTTAAAGGGTCACATTTCAGTTTTATTGTAATAGATTCATGTAAAACAGTCATTTAAAAGTAGAAAATAACTTTTTTTGCAAACAAAATACTGAAATTGATCATTTCATTGTCAAACATTGGAAATTACCATAATCTCTTGCAAGTAAAAGTAAAGTTTTAACAAAACATCAGTAAATTCAAAGTTTCACATTTTTTATTATTTCTGACAGAACTTTGTTATGCTGGCAGTTAATTCTGCTGAAAGGAATACAACTTAAGGAATCAACAGAAAGTAAGTATGTGAGTGATGGTTGAAATTATAATATAATTTTTAATTTTATTTAACACATCGTATATTTATAATGAAATGTTAACTGACTAGTCTTTATCACTCTATTGAATATTATAAACTGGATCATCGCTTCCTCATTCAAGTAAAAGTCAGTAAATCTGTTTGCAAACAGGCTCATAAACACAAAAATGTATTGCGAACATTACTGTAATAAATAATTGCACAAACAGGTTGTAGTTTTTATCGTTATTATTAGAAGAAATCAATATATATTTTTCATTGTGGGCTGAATTTTTGCCTGTATACAGTATCGCAATTTTAGATTAGATATCACCCATCCCTGTATAGTAGTACCCAAATGTACCTTGGAGGTACCATTATAGACCCTTTAGGTACAAATATTTACCTTTTGAAAAGTACTGCCTCCTGTACTTTTATTCCTGAGAGTTGAGCACCATCTGCTGTTAAAACCCAAGCTCAGAATTGATTTGAGAAAGAATAGCAATGTATTTTGTAAATGTCAGAATTAATGCAAAATTAATTTCAAACACTTTTTGCCACTGCAAGTGTCTGCAATTACTGTTATAACAGGTTAAATTAAATTATATATATATATATTTTGTCTTACAAATACAAGATCAGTCAAGATCAAAAATAAGATCATTCAAAAAAGAAAGGTTTGCATTGATGTGTACAATGTGCATAACCTATACTCTCAAAAAAAGAACAGTTTTAATTCTGAAACCATTAACATTCTAATAATTAATCCAATCACCAGTGAATGACTGCTTGAGGTTGTTTGATTTGTAAACTAAATTCTGCTACATCAAGTTATTAAACATAATTCATCCAAGTATGCATAATAAAGTAGAACTAGTTATGATTAATTGTTCATATTTCCCTATAAGCTAATTTGCTACATGAGGATACTCCATTACAAACAACCCTGCAATGGCTTCTGAATAGAAGCAAATGTGATGCACTACTGTATATGAAAGAACATAGCCTAAAATGAGAAACGAGTGGAGACTTTATGCAGTAGTACAACATCATTTCTTTTGTTCTGTTGTTCAGTTGTTCTGTTATTCTTAACAACAGAATACAGTTTTATGAAAGGTAAAAAGCTTAGGTTTAGATACAATAATGGGTCAAATTGAAATACAATGCATTCACACTTTTTTATAGATTAAGCTTTATATTAAACGTTTGCACTGTTTTTTTTTTTTTTTTTTTTTTTTTAAGCACGTTCAGCCTGAGGTTTGATTGCATTTGCACGGTTTTGCCAGCAGGTGTTTCGAACGCTTCAAAACAATGAATCATTTGGGTTCAAACAAATGGTTCAATTGATCCGAAGCGTTACAAAGCTTAATTTCTCCCATTGCACAACAGCTGTAAAATAAATACAACAAGTAAAAAAAAAAGAACTGACAGATGAGAAATAATACTTACTGAAAAACCTTGATCATCCACTCCAATAAACGCATGCCGAGATTTGAAACCAGGAGGAAACATCCCAACACGTCGTCTGCAGGTTAAAGGTCATCACGTGGATCATTTTATTTATGACTAAATTATTTCAAATTATTTTATTAATTATAATTGATTACACGAATTGTTTGCTCATATCATTCTAATGCTAAAATATCACAATAATCGATTAACTTGATTTGACTTAATGATGACAGTACACTAGGTATTTTTCAAGATACAGCTTAAAGTGACATTTAAAGGCTTAAATAGATTAGTCAGGTTAATTAAGTGAGTTAGGATAATTTGGCAAGTAATTTTTTAACAGTGGTTTGTTCAGTAGACAAGCAGAAACAAAAATTGCTTAAGTAGATATTGTCCTTAAAATGTTTTTTTTTATTATTATTAAAAATGCTTTTATTCTAGCCTAAATAAAACAAATAAAAACTTTCTCCAGAAAAAGCAATATTGAATGAACAATCCATTGCAATAAAAAACAGCAAATATTTAAACATTTAAGTGATTAATATCTGCACTTAATTCCACAAAAACTGCAGCATGTGAATAGATTCTTGTTTTTTCCAAAATATTTGATTGTTTGCACAACCTGCTTGTGCTATGGGCATTCTGCAGTTCACAGCCACAACACGGTAGAGTTATAATAAGCAACAGTAGCAATGGCTAAAACCAACTTTATCCCTGAGATCTTACACACGAGTCACACATAAAACATACTGTAACAGGTGCAATGATATTATTTATTATATTTCTGGTTCTTTTATTTTTTTAACATAAGCAGATGCAGCACTTAAACTTGAAAATACAAGTCTGTGCAAAAGCATTTGATTATGCTGCTTAGGTTGCAACCTGTTTTTGTTTGTTTTTGTAATTTTAGACACCATCATTTAAATGCCAGATTGCAGTGCAAATAAGTTTAGGTAGCCCAATAGATACACAGAGAAGAAGCACACACACAACTAATGGAGCTGAAGTCTTGCATGTGCACTGAAAACTGTTCACTATCATACTGAACAGTACGGCCTTTCTTTTCAATAAATCTGAACATCATTAAACCATTTTGAAACAAGAACAGGACGCTATAGCACAAATGCTACTTATGTCATTTATGTTAAGTGTAATATGCAGACATTGATAAAATGTAATCACGGTTCATTTTCAAAAAGAAAGGAGAATTGTTTTTTTCCTAAAAACCATAAAAGAGCACTTGGGCCCAGATTATTACAAAATTGAACGAGAGAGACAGAGACAAAAGAGAAAAAGAGAGAGAGAGAGAGAGAGAGAGAGATGGGGACAAAAATGAGGAGACTGTGAGAACAATGAGAAAAAAAGAGAAAGATAGGCTGCGTAAAAAAAGAATGAACAATGAGAAGACAATAAACTGGACAGGGTTACCAGAACATTCTCTCCGCTTATCAGCACAAGGCTTTATCCCCATTCACTTTTCAATTAAAGATACGGCTGCCACCTCATCTCCTGAGAATGACACTTCAGCCTCGCACGCTGCCATCTGATCGCAATTTCAGTAATGTCATTTTCATGCAAATGGATTTTTTATATCTCCAAATGAAACCTAAGAGGTGCTTAGGCTGTTGTCACATGTCCTGTATCTCCTGCAATGTTGTGGCTATGTAAGACAGCTAAAAGAGAAAAAGCAAAAGCTGAAGGTATGCATGCTTGCTTATCAACTGTAGATATGCAACTAAATAATGTAAAAATTCACTACAAGATCAAGACTTGGATAGGTCCCTTTTCCTCTCCTTTTTTTCTTTTTGGCACTGTGGGGTTTGGCAATCCAGCCCAATGAGAGTAATTTGTGAATGAATTATAATCCCAGTACGAAGCCAATATATTTGGTTGATGGTTTTATAGTTTGGATGGAACTGCATTCTTATTTAAATATGTTTACTGGCATTGGCCATAATGATACAATTTGAATCAATAAAACAGACTAAACTGGCACACAATTCTGCTTTCGGTAAATGAATAGATCACAAAAAGACAGCAAAAGAGGCTTGCTACACTATTTACCACGCAAACTGACAAAGAAAAATCTGTTATTAGATTATAAAACTAGCCCTGTTGCAATCAGACCTTTGCAAGTTTGTTTAAATTGGATTTTTTTCTCTTTGCTGACGAAATGTGGAAGTTTTTTTTTTTTTTGTAATTCAGAGTGTTTGTAACCAAGGAGATAGGTGCTATAAATCATGAATTTGTGCTCCGATAAAGTGACAGCACGTTTGGTGAAATCTCATATTTCTATGCAAGGCCAGTCGAGCTGTACTTTAATTAAACCATTATTATATACGAAGACGCTATCATGGCCTCCAGCCAGGTGTGAATGAGAAGCCAACAAATAAAGATGAGCTTTTTGTCCTCGCACAGTTTCTAGTAGACTCATCACAGAAATGGGATGTTCTCCTACCGTCACCATCGCTATATCCTCCTGCCAATTATCCAATTATTATTTTTTCCCCCTAAAATGGGTATTGTAAACAAATACACAATTATAGGGTGAAATTATAGTCCATTAGGTGAATTGTTTTCCAGCATGTAAGTGAATGTGCTGTAAATACAGTATTTTAATATATACACTACCTGAAAAAAGTCTTGTCAATGATCCCAGTTGTAAGAGCAACAAATACCAACCTGGCTTCTAGTTGATCATTTGGAAAGGAGGCAGAAGGTAGATTTTTTTTTTCTGATGAATCATCTGTTGAATTGCATCCAAATCATCACAAATACTGCAGAACTATTGAAACCCGCATGTACCAAAGATTCTCACAGAAATCAGTCAAGTTTGGTGAAGGAAAAATCATGGTGTGGGGTTACATTCAGCATGGGGGCGTGCGAGAGATCTGCAGAGTGGATGGCAACATCAACAGCCTGAGGTATCAAGTCATTTGTGCTGCCCATTAAATTACAAACCACATGAGAGGGCAAATTCTTCTGCAGGATAGCAAACATCCACATCAAAGTTTCTGAAAGCAAAGAAGGTCAAGGTACTCCAGGGTTGGCCAGCACAGTCACCAGACATGAACATTATTGAGCATGTCTGGACTAAGATGAAGGGCATTGAAGATTAATCTAAATCATATTTTATTTTGGTCAAATAAGCTCAATCTACAGGTGTTGCCTTTCATATAAGCCACTTTCTTCCATAGTAGAAGTCAAGTTATTATTTTTTGTACCTAAAACTTGGATAGGCGACACGACTTTTGTCAGGTAGTGCAATTGATACCTTTTATTATTTTTTATAATGACAATATCATCAATGTAAGCCCAATTCCATCTCCCAAGGAAAAAATGTATTGGCTAATAATAATTAGAAAATAATTTCAGAATTATCAAATAAAAAGTTATGCAATAAAAAGTCACAATTATGGGACACATTAACATGGCGTAAAGCCAAACAATCACATGATATAAATTTGAATTTTGGATCCAATATCCAAACAATCTGTGCGTTTTCATGCAGTCATTTCAGTGACTTCAAAATCTTTTTTTTTTTTACTTACCATGTGTAAACGTTTCTTACTCAAACATCTTGTAAATAAATGTTGCTAACGAATTGTTGTTGGCTAGTTTGTGCTGTTTACAGTTGTATTAGACTTTAGCCCTTTTTATGTTTATATTGAAAAAAAAATTAAATACAAATGCCAGGGCACATCGAACTTCTCCAAACCCCCAAAACACCCTCAGACCCCAGAGAGTTAAATAATTAGGGCCAAAAGATATGCAATTCTGAGATAAATATCACTATTATTAGATAAATCATTGAAGTTTTGTGAAAAAAAAAAAAACAGCTGTCATAAATCTGACTTTTTTCTCTCATTTGATTATGATTTTGTCATAATTATTACTTTTTATGCCATAGTAAAGACTTTATTATATCACAGTTTTCACCTCATAAAAATGACCTTTTACTTCATAAATTTAGCTGTGATGTTTTAATGATGTCATTTTATCGCATAAAACTGATTTACTAAAGCCTGACTTACAGTTGTATGGGGTGAGAATAGACTATTATACCAGTGAAAATGTGTACTTAATGTAAGTGCATAAATGAAACTTTACACGCATGGATTTATATAATCTTGTTTCCTACCAATATGACTGTTAAATAACTTTAGTGTTAATATTATTTTCATATTGCTGCAATTATAATTGTTACGAGACAGCATGATTTACACATTGCAATGGATAGTTTGATGTCAGGTAGATACCTACAAATTATTCAAAAATTTAGTATTCCCATAGTAAAACGCACTATTAAATTCATTCATTCATTCGTTCATTTTCTTTTTGGCCTAGTCCTTTTATTAATCTGGGGTCGCCACTGCAGAATGAACTGCTTACTATTATATAATACCTCACTAATTTATTAGCCTGCTGTTTTGTGGATCTTAGAAAGTGACATTGGTACTGTAGGACAAACAAGACTGACCATTTCAAAACATCTCTATTGTATTTATCCCCTCAAGCAAATTACTGAACACAGAAGGGGGTTGTGCAAACATTACTTCAAGACAATATTGGCAGCCAATAAAACTCAATAAGCACAGCAGAGAGTACAATTATTAACACAGCAGTAATCCAACATTCAACAGCCTCATTACTGCTATCAACTAGATTCCTGCTACGCTTTAATACCACAACATGTTTCTACCCTCACAACAAACTAGCCTAAAAGATAAGTATTGATACTTACTTTGGACTAACTCCTTGGTAGTGGGCAGTATTCGTTTAGATTCGTATTGTATTATTTATGTGGGTATTTATGTGGGCCTTGAGCAGAGTAAAAACTCTCTCAAAAAATCTTATTTTAATCCAGCATTCTCAAAAAAAGTATGCAATTTTAAACAGATTTTAATGTTGTGGCAATTTTAACACATCATGTTCTTTTTTTAGTTGATCATGGTTTAAAAAGAAAGAGGGAAGTAGTGAAAAAAAACAACAACAACAACACTGTTCCAAATGCAATGTGTTTTAACTATGATCCAATCATATTGCCTTTATCATCATTCATTATAACTCAAAAAAATTGTTGTTAATGTGAATTATTTAAAAAAGTCATTGTGCATAGCTATTAGTGAAACTAGGGATGTCCAGATACGATCACATGATCGGAAATCAGGCTTGATCGCATGGTTACAGACTTGATTAGAATCGGACGTTACCTACCAATTAGGACTCGAATATAAATGGATATATATTCTCATTATTCTTTAACACATCTATAGTTATGCAGTGGAACAGAGTTAGACCTCTTTCTTGACTTCACACAGAAACAGCAATGCGTGCGGCATGACATTACTTTGTTGCAGAGACGCTTTTGATTAAATGCCGGCAAAGTAGAACATGGAAGCTGCTTGAAGTGGAAAGCTCAAGTATGTCTGCGGTCTGGAGGTGTTATGAAGTTGATGACGACAACATGGCCATAGCAAACTGTGAGATATGCAAACTTGGGGTTGCAAGAGGCGGAAAGAAAAAGGCTACATTTAACACATCAAACCTGATAAGGCACCTCAAAAACAAACACCCGACACAATACAGCGAGTTTACCCAGGCAACACAACTGAACACGAGACAGCTCACGCTGCAGGAGAGTTTAAAGAGGAGAGGAAAAATTGTCCCATGACAGGGTGAAGGCACAGGACATCACAACCGATATAGCACATATGATCGCAAGTGACCGGCCATTCGCCTTTGTAGAGAACCCTGGATTTTTTATACTTACATGGCATATAGAACCTTGATTTTAAATTTGTAAATGTATTATAGAATTATCAGATCAGGTTTTCAGTATTGGTAGATACTCAAAATCAAATGACTCGGAGTCGGAGGAAAAAATACAAATAAAAAATGATCGGGACATCCCTACTTGAAACACAAGAGCATTGATGAACATGATAATCATGTCCGAACATATTCGTAGGTGCTTCACAAACAAGATTCAAGAATTATTCAAAATTAACTAAAGGCCTACCTTTTAGAAGTGTTAATTTTGTCAAGAAAAATAAGGGAGAAAATGGTAGGTCCCTATACTGTAGCTTGACACAAACACAAACTTGACAAGTCCTCTGTTCATCTAATGAAAGAACAGCACATTTTTGACAAAAAACACAAAAATGTACTCATAAAGATAAAAACCAACAATAATTTTTGTTAGAATTAACTGCACTGTTTAGTGATATGAATCACCTTACTGGTGCAGAAGACATGTGAAATTTCTGATTGCGTCAAGCCATTTAATCATATTGTTTATTATCAGTTTCTTTATTCATGAGTTTTTTGCTATTTCTGCGGAATGATTTTGGGAGTATCATAACTAAAATCTAAATATATGAAATAAAAAGTACATTTATTTAATGTTTACAATGCGAATCTAATTAGGTCCACTTTATTTGGTAAACAAAGCAAGTCTCTCATATAAAATCTCTACTAAAACACTGAAAATAGTACTTTACAAACTGTATTGTAAATAAATCATATGAATATTTTCATATTAGTCAATATTATCACTGAAATTAATTTGAAAACTGATTAAATATACATTTACACGAGTAAAT
>CAIGQQ010038283.1:2731995-2779201 GCA_903798035.1 Danio albolineatus
TACAGAGACAGACAAACAGACACAGCCCTTCTTATAGAGGGGGCTGTTGTTGGAAAAAGTATGACAGACAGACAAACATGTATAGACAGACATAGTCCTCCTAATAAAAAGGGGGTGGTGATGGGCATAGACAAAAAGACAGACGTAGTCCTCCTAATAGGAGGGCGTGGTGGCGGGCATAGAAAGACAGGCATACCTATGTGCACACTAACCTGTAAAACAGTCACTGCCAATGGAATAAAGACTTTTTATACAGGTTCCTTTTAGCCAAAGGTGTATCCAATGAGGTATTAGTATTATACATATTCAATTATAGTTAGAACACACATATTACTTCATATTCTCTTTGCTATTATTTATATATTCAGATAAAATGTACTATTTTATAGAAGTTTTACTATTCTAATAATGTGTGATTTATTACTATTTTATAAACTGTTTTCGTTAACTTTCGTTAAGAGGATTCCAGCTTTTGATAAATGAGATATATTTATTGATAATACATCTCTCTTTATACCATAAAATAAACATGACAAGTTTGAGCTTTCTTGGAGTTTTTTTGTCTCACCTCAAAATTTTAGTTAGCTAGTTAATATAAGCTTCATTGTATATTGTATCCCAGAAAACGGCAGCTCCTCCATACAGTTGCGTCTGTTTATAGCGCGCTGATGTCCAGATTAAGATGGCAGCCCATTGATGAACCAAAGTGGACCAAGAGGCGTCTAGCTATCTATTATAAATGTCTATGCATCCAAATTAGCTATTCTTGCCATTGCCAAGATAAACTTAATAAACAAACATATGATCACATGATCAGAGATTGAAAAAGTCACGTGCAATAACAAACATAGATTAATTTAATCAAAAAGGCGTTCAAATTGCACAATGACAAATAATAATATAGATCATGCCACAAAACACGAAAAGTACGAAAGTAACGAGCCCACTTTAAAAATATAGAAGTATAAAGTACAGATATTTGGGTAAAAATGTAAGGAGTAAAAGTAAAAAGTTACTTTAAAATAGTGAATAGTGAATAAATAGTGAAGTACACCAGAAAAATCTACTTAAGTATACTTTGTTACTTCCCATCTCCAACTGTGTTTTAGTCTTGGGTAAAACTGATCGTCTTCACAGAGCACTGCCATGGGCACAAGCAATCATCTTTTTCATCCGAAAGCAATTCTAATTTGCAGAGGGAAAATCAAAATGAAGCAAGATAACCTTTAGAACGGAAGAGATCTCAACATGCGTGCTAATCACATACATTCCTTTTTTTGCTTGTGGCACGATGCCCACCTCGTGTTTTTTTTAGCTGGCAAAGAAATGAATTCCTAGCAATCACTCATGTGCATTAATAATCCAACGGGACAATCAGAACTGTACAATAGACTCATGCTAACACCTCACAGCATTATGCTCAGAAATGGGTTGATTGAGAAGGCTGATATCAGATGGCTGGGTTCACAAAAGCCCATACAAATCTCATCTTGCATGGCCGATAAACCCAAGACAGCTGTATAAAGTCTATTAGAGGCATCACCAGAAAGACTCACAACTCTGTTTATCCACATGATTTGCTGCTTTTGCAATAGAGCTTTTATAATATCTGCTTCTCAGTTTGTCCTGGCAGAGATGATTTAGTGGAACGTACAAGATGAAAAGGGAGGTAAATCAGACACTGTCTGATATTGATTCTCTTAGCTAAAGAAGTGATATTTGGAACTACCTATAAGACAAATTGGTAGCACTTTATAATAACTACATGCTATGAATTATCTATTAAGCATTAGCAAATAGTGAATTCATTATTTGTTAAGCATTAACTCTGCATTAATAAACATTTGTAAGCAGTTAATTTCTGCAGCTACAAATGCTTTATTCTTGACTTATAAGTACATTTATAATGTGCTTAATAATTGTGTTTTCACACTTTGTTGAGGATTTATTTTTCATTACTAAATTAATTATCGCATTATTTACAAACCATTTGTATTTAAGAGTAGTTGATGGTTTGTAAGATCATTCAGAATGAGTTAGTAAACGATTAATAAACTATTAAAATCAACATTTATATATTGTTTTATTCAGGCATATATTAATGACAACTTTATTCATTTCTATTAATTTGAATCAGAATTATTACCCCCAGAATTATTACCCCCCCCCACCCCCACCCCCCGTTATATCCCCCTGTTCATTTCCCCCCCCAATTTCTGTTTAACAGAGAGAAGAGTTTTTCAACACATTTCTAAATCCAATAGCTTTAATAACTCATTTCTAATCACTGATTTATTTTATCTTTGTCATGATGACAGCACAAAATATATTTGACTAGATATTTTTCAAGACACTTCTATACAGCTTAAAGGGACAAATGAAAACAATTTTGACCATTAAAATGTTTTTTTTTAATTCAAAACTGCTTTTATTCTTGCCAAAATAAAACAAATTAGACTTTCTCCAGAAGAAAAAAATATTATCAGACACACTGTGAAAATGTCCTTGCTCTGTTAAACATCATTTGGGAAATATATAAATTTAAATATGGGCTAATAATTCTGACTTCAACTGTACACAAATGAAACTGTATCAAATAAAAAAATAAATCTTTGCAACCTTATCTAAAATAAAATTACTATTCAGTTAAAACATCACTAAATAACTTTAAAATGTTGTATCATAATATACTGTTAAATTATATTGTTTTTTATCCAATTTGTTGTTGCATTTTGACACTCCTGTTATTTAGCAATGTTTAAACTTTACAGTCATTTTATTATTTAGATAGGATTGCAAAGATATATTGTTCATTTGATATTAAGCCTTTATTTATAAGTCATTTATAAGGGATTTATACAGTCATTTATAAGGGATTTATAAAGCATGAATAGTCCTCACTTTAGATTAAGTCACAAAGCTGCAGGAAATTGAGTTAATAAAGCATTTATTAACATACATAGTAACCATTAATATATGCCTGAATAATACAATATATAAATGTTGATTTGAATAGTTTATTAATCGTTTACTAACTCATTCTGAATGATCTTAAAAACCATCAACTACTCTTAAATAAAAATGGTTTGTAAATAATGTGATACTTAATTTAGTAATGAAAAATAAATCCTTAACAAAGTGTAAAAACGCAATTATTAAGCCCATTATAAATGTACTTATAAGTCAAGAATAAAGCATTTGTAGCTGCAGGAATTAACTGCTTACAAACGTTTATTAATGCAGAGTTAATGCTCAACAAATAATGAATTCACTATTTGCTAATGCTTAATAGATGATTCATAGCATGTAGTTATTATAAAGTGCTACCGACAAATTAATAACTAATAACTAACTTACTAACTAACTATAATCGTGTGAAAACGAGGCAAATGAGATTGGCGAGTGCAATCTGCATGTGCAGCCGCTCCTGCAATTAGGGGTATATAAAGTGCACCTTCAAGAAATATCAGGCTTTATCGCTGAGGAACCAAGGACTGCTTAAAATACAGCTGGTGATTCAGCTTTTACATGATCCATTCAATCATTCAGGGAATGAGGGTTACATCTAAGACCTTGTGACAGACACATATTTAGGCTAGCTCTAACAAAGAGGGTGCACCACAAATTAAGAAAATAGCTGTTAGGGAAGACATACTGTATATTGACCATTGGAGGGAAAACTCTCCATGGCTGACTGATAAATATGAGGTTTCCAGGAGGGAACTACACAAATCAGGCACCAAACTCCAAAATGCGCGTTGACCAAGTAAGTATGTTCTGACATTTTATTGGCCAAGGATCCAACTTCTATGCCGAGTCAGGTGTTGTGGGCCTTAGAGGAACTCCGAAGAATCGCCAATGCGGGTTTACCGGCAAAGTTATATAAGCACACTGAACTCTGGGTTTGAGAGTGTGGCAAAGCAAATGTTTTCAACAAAGGCTTATTGTGAAAACGTAGTCTCACGGACGTTTGTGGAGACCGCACATTACGTGGTCAGAGGTACGTATGGCTGCGTTTCATTTTTTAAACAAATGCTACGGGGCGGTGTGGCGCCGTTCCTTTTCGCGCTTACCAGCCGACTGCTCGCCTCCGTGTGGACGACTTTCCCGCTGCAACCGGTTTGTCCCATTAGCTCACCGTGTTCATTGGTGGGCTTGAGAGGTTTGAGTTCGGCGAGGAGTGGTTCCATAAAGCAGGTAAGACAAAAACAGAATCCAAAAAATATATATAAATAAACCAGCAAATGACAGGGTGAGAACGTGCTAAAGTCTGAAAACGTGGTAAAAAGACGAGGGCTTTTATTTTATTCTGGATTGCTTCTTTGAAAGTTGTTGGTTGGGTTTAGGGAAGCGGGTGGTTGGGTCAGTAGATAAAATTTTGGTTAGGTTTAGGGAAGGAGGAGGGTGGGTCAGTCGATCGGTCAGTAAGTCATTCGATGAACCAAACAGTCAGCTGACTGCGACCTCTGGTGGGTTTACGCCTAATTGGTTCCTGATTGACCAGTGTTACCCAGGAGGAAACTTACAGAGTCTCCACTCGCAGATTGTGAATCTCGCAAATGTGTTGAGTGTTACCCAGCCTGCAGCTCTACAAATGTCTGTCTAATGGCCAAGAATATGCAACACATCAAGGGACAAGTACACAAAGGGAATGGCATTCACAATCCAGTGGCCAACCTCTGGGACAGTACTTTCCCTCTCTAAAGCAAATTAAGAATTATTTAGAACATGATGTTCTGTGTGCAGGATAAGGTACAGTAACAAGGGTCTGCCTCCACCAAAGGCAGTGCTTTCAGGTTCACAACCTGGACTAAAGGGCTTGGTAGGAAGCTTGGTCTCTTAGCCGAATCTTAGGAGAATGTGAGAGTTGCCCAGCTTCAGTTCTAGGCACTATTTGTTTTACAAAATTCCACCAGGTTCTCGAATTCTCATAATTGTTGTAAGCATAACCAGCGTTGCTGTTTAAAGTGACAGAATCCTATGGATACAGAAACAAGCAGCTGAAAATAATCTTTCTGTAGTCCTGGTGGGGATATGAGAGGCACTAGCACTCCTGAGGATCTGGATGACCAAGTCATGCTTCCGGAGCATAATGGTGAATGGAGATTCTGTGTGAATGGTGACAACCTGGACTCCAACTTATCCTGAAAAAAGGGTAACACTGATTAGGCAAGTTTGGGATCTTCTTGCAAGAAGAGCACCATTCAACAGACATACAGTACTCCACTTCAGGGCTTAGGTGTGCCTCATAGAGGGTGCTCTAACCCAATTGATGGTGTTAAGCATCACTGGGGTAAATCAAATGTTGTGGATGAGCTGTAACAGGGAATGTTGCTTTGGAGCCCAGGTCTCTGTGTCGGCCAGTAATACAACCAACAAGGCCTGCTCTTCATCCTCCCTGACCTTGCACAGGGTATGTGTGAGAAGACTCACTGGGGGAAACACATATTTGTGCAGCTTTAGGGCCAGCTGTGAGTCAATTCATTGATGCCAAAAGGGGCCTTAATCAGGGAATAAAACAACAACTTTGTGTATTTGGAAGAAGCAAACAAGTTGACCCATGCTTCTCTAAAATGCATCCATATCAGCTGGACTTTGTCAGGATGGAGATGCAGGTCAAAAACTTTAATTCAATCCTGCATACATGGATACATTCGAGAATGTGTTTCTGTGGGAGCAGGTGAAGCGAATGCAGGTGGACTATCAGCAGGGAGCAGCAATTCGGCCAAAGTCGATAAGTTCTATCCACTGCTCACTCACTCTTTAAAAGGAGCGAGCCTCCCTTTTTTGCCCCACATAGACCATCCCGCTGATCCGGCTCATGAGCTGGGAGGTACGTAGATCTCCAGCTCAAATGTGGTGGCAATGAAAGCAAGACTAGCAGGCACAGCATCCCAGAAGATGAAAGTGCCCTGAACTCTTAGCACTGTCCTCTGAAGCTTGAACAGGAGCTCACTGGAGGAGGGGAGGGGGGTAAACCTGGCAGGTTATGTCTGGATGTTATCCTAAAATCTCCTAGATTATTAATCTTTTCTTTTTTGTTTCTCGGGGGAACTGCAGAGGGGTGTACACTTGTAACAGCACTAGCTGCAATGAGGACATGCACTACTCACAAGCTCTTCATTCAGGCTGGTCAAATGCAGCGTCAAAATTGTGACCATCAGCAGGAGGCTGGAACCCACCACATCCATGAATGCACTGAAGGCACAACATCTTGAAAAAGATACACGTTTACCAGCCATGTACCACTGAGAATTCTCTCCACTTCTCACAGGAACACAGCTTGCAGAGAGTCATGTTTGCTCTGAAGCAAAATTGTAGCATCTCGCAGGTGCTCCTTATATATCTCTAACTGCAGGAGTGGCTATGCAAATTTCACCACCAATTTTAAAGCCGTTTTATTGGCCGATTTTTTTCCCTTGAGTGTTACCTCCAACAACTTGTTGTGCATGTCATATGCTTTGACGCACATAGCTTGGAATGTAACTCAGGATTTCCATAACTGGGGAACTGAAGATTCATTTAAATATTAAACAATGTAAAATTGAAATAGTTTTGACAAAACCATCAGTTTTGTTGAGTTACAACAAAACCTTCAGAACATGAAAATAGATCGTCAAAATATTAAGCTTTTTTTAATTTAACTGGTAAAAATCAAACAAACCATTGTAAACCATTGCATTACATAAACAAACATTACTTTTTTACAAGTACACAAGAAAGACAATCAATGAAAGTGATTATTTCACTCATTATTTCAGATGATTATTATTCTAATATTTGTTTATTTTCTTAACAACAAAACAGTAAAGTCGTAACAAGCACAAATAAGCAGACAAACTTTTTTTTCCACAGATTTATTTTATTTGTCCAAAACAAAAGAGCTGTCTATATGTTAGCAATGGCTGTCCTCCTTTGTACACTTCGCTTTAACTAATAATCTGTAATTGTTATGTTTGACCGTATAGCACTTGCTTGACACAGAATGAAACAAAAAGAAACATGACACTTTTTCTTTTTTTTCTTTTTTTACAGCTGACAGCATAAATGTAAATCCAAAAGAGTATGTGGCACACTGGGTCTCTCTTGACTTATACTCTATACAAGTTTTCAAACAATCACTATTCACAGCACGTGTAATGTAAATGCTGGACTATCAGACCCACCAATATATATATATATATTAGGTATCATTTTCAAAGGATGTGCCTGTGGACCTCACATTTAATTTTTTATTCTTCTTCTTAATACACAATCATTCTCAAAAGGTCTATACAAAAATGTGCAAAAATTAATGTGCACACAAGTCATTTGAACAGTGTTAGAGAAGAATCTCACAGACACAGGGAAATGTTAGACAATAATTACTGATAATACCTCCATATATGTCAATAATCATGATAAACAGAGAAACACGATGCCAACACTTATCTGTTAGTTAAAAAAGATGGTAGTGTAAGTGATCTGTACGCTGATTCTGGTGTATGATATATGTTAACACATTTCAAACTTTTTTTAGGTAACATTCAAGACTGTACAAATAGTATAACACCCCTCCCCCTGGGTTCTTGTTGTATATATATATGCATGTGTATATCACATTTGGGCCCAGAAAATATCCCCCCTCAAAAAAAGCAAATAAACCGATGCAGTGATTTCACAACCCAATGGTGCTCACCTTTGAAATGCATGACTAGATTTTGATGATTACCTAACAGCTGTATAAACATCTGCGTCAAATCTTTCCATACATGAAAGCTGTTATTTATTGGTGCCTTTGTAAAGGGGCCAACATAGAAAAGAAGAAAAAAGAGAGAATAATCCCACTCAAGTGTATAGTTCATACAACTTTAGTTTTTTTTTCTAACAAGCAAATACAAATGTGGGATATTTGAAAGGGACTTTGCATTCCACCAAAGTTAAAAGTTAGTTAAGTGTATGATTGCAAGTAATAAAAAAAGATGACATCTATCCTGAGGTTTTTACAAACAAGAAAAACAAAAATACAGTAGTACAGGTAAACAGCCTAAATAAAGACAGATGTCTGGAAGTTACACAAACAAAATCTTACATAAAAAAATAAAAATAAAATAAAAAATCAAGGACATTATTTTCTTTTAAAATTTCTTTTGTCGTTGTTACAGACTGCCTACGTAATAACCTGTACGCGAATAGCTTTTCCTTTATGACTTTCTGTCAGTTGTCTATGTGTGATACTAACCTTTTAAAGGGCACCTATTTTATTTATCCTTTTTTCAAGATTTAAGATAAGTATTTAGTGTCTACAGAATGTGTCTTTAAAAGTTTCAGCTCAAAACACCCATCAGATTATTTATCATACCTTTCAAAATATTTGGAATTTTCTGCTCTGAACACAATGTAGCTGTTTTTGTTGCCTGTGCCTTTAATGCTAGTTCTCCCCGCCCACCGTTCCCACGTGACTGTCAGAGTGTGCCTCAATCTCCGCCTGGGCTGCGTCAGATAAACAGCACAGTGACAGGCATGAAAGAAGGAGATCTCATGTGACATTTGTGAGAAATACTACAGTTCCCAAATGATTATTTGATGTATTTGTTATGGAGTTATTTCAAGCCTTTTGATGAGTCATTACAATGTCATTACAAAGTTCACGTGCGTTTAACGCGTCGCACAGCAAATGTGACAGAATACATGTAAATACCACTGCTGTATGGATATCCGTTATGTTAATGTACAAAATAATACTGATTTAACATCCACAAACTATGATTGAAACGTCTTCGTTTATAATTGTACTGACATGCGGCTGTGGTGATAAAGTAAAGACGGTAAAATTGCTGTAAGAAAGTTTTTAACCTTGTTAAAAGTTTAAACTTGTTGAAAGTTTTAACATTCTTGATCACATTTGATGATGATTGATGATCACAGCGAGCTGAACAGATCTTTTAATCCCGGTTGATTTGTGCACGTCCTGTCTTGTTGATGATTATACACGATACTACGCAGATATGTTAATACGCGGCTGTCAATCAATTCGGTGGGTGGGGAAGCCACACTCCTACGTCATGTTGCGGTGGGCCTCAAAATGGGAGGGATTTAAATCCTATTTTAACGTCAGAAAATTTAAAGGGTATATGACTACAATATGACCTACACACAGTTCTGTCCAAACAGCTTCCAAAAGATGATTTTCATCATAGGTGCCCTTTAAGATGTTTGTGTTTTTCCAAAATTTGAGTGTTTTATTTATTTATTTATTTATTCTTGGCAAAACTTTAATGGCATGTCATTACGTTATGAAGCATGTAACAGTGTCTTTAGAAAAGTACAGGAAATCAGATCATAAAAATTTGCAATGATTAATAAAAATGATCTACGAAATGCTTTAATTTGAACTTATACATCCTGTTGTCTTATACTTCTATTTATTTTTGCATCATGCAGTTATTTTGCGTTTTACATATAATACAATACCAACATTTTTTTTTTGTCTACACAACAATATCAGTGTCGCTTGTGATATACTGTAACTTCAGTCAGCCCTGCTGTTCAAATAAAAGTAGAAATATATTTTACAAATTAATGCTCTTCTGTCATCTCTTGTGATCATGGCCCATGAAGCACTGCATGTCATTTTTTTAGTTCTAGTTTAAAGTGACACTGTACAGTGGCTGTGGTTCCGCTGCGTAAAGCACAGTGAAAAACCTCACCCTTTAGCTCTTCGAAAAACAATAAAAAGAAAAATAATGAAATAATTTAGTAAATGGCACACACCACAAAAAGGACTAACAAATAGGGCATGATAGTTGACTAAATTCTGCATCTTTAGAAAAAAAAATATAAACAAATAGTAATATTTCCAAAAAAATGGGAAAATTTGTGTGAAATCAATTTTAATTTTACATGTTTAAGCACAGTTTATATTAAATATAGACCAAAGTGTAGCAAAGGGAAAACCAACAGGGGTCTTCACTCCTCCTCTGTGCATCCAAGTAACTCTGCGCGCAAAGTGATTCTGCCATACCACGACCAGGGAAGGATCCGAATGAATCTGGCATAGATAGGAGGATCTATCACATTCTTTCTGTGGGTGTCGTTATCAAAATTTCCTTGAAAGACCTGTTGAAAAAAGCAAAAAAATTAATTTCACTATTTAATCAAATACCTTTTTACACAATATACATACAGTAAAACATGGTTACATCTTTCATTTTCCCCATATAATATATACAGTGCACCACAAATTACCAGTTCAAGACCAGTAGTGTGTACTAGGATATCTGAACCGTGCCGGGAGCATTTCCCAGTTCATTTGATAAGTGTGAGTGCTCCGAATTGCACCTGAGCACAGTTCAGTTGGCCGGCTCTAGCTCAGTAGGAAGAGGTGTGCCAGAACATAGTTCGGTTGGGCTTTGCCATGGTACGCTTGTAGCGTGAGTGCAAATTGCACCCTGATGCGACGTCTCTTTTAAGGGAGAATTTCATAGGGATTTATTAATCATTCTTACTTTTCAATGAAAGTGAACTGTCATAGTTTATCAAAGGTACAAACCCCTGACTTTCATGAACATTTTCGAGCGTCAAAAGTGGTGGATCTGGTTGGTGGTTTGAATAATAGAAAACAATATAACTTAAGCATTTTCCATTATGCTGAGCGAGAGTGTGTCTCTTCAAAACTGAACAGTCGCATTATCGATGACTAGGGCCAGACGGAATCTGTGGACATTTTTTGCTATTTCTGCAGAGTATTTTGATAAAAATCTGTGGATTTATGCGGAATTATTTTGTGAGAATCATAACTAAAACTTTAATATATGAACTAAAAAGTAATACCTTTTTAACTTTTATTTAATGTTTACAATGCGAATCCAATTAGGTCCACTTTATTTGGTAAACAAAGCAAGTCTCTTATATAAAATCTCTACTAAAAGACAGAAAATATTACTTTACAAACTGAATTGTAAATAAAGGATATGAATATTTTCATATTAGTCAATATTATCACTGAAATTAATTTGAAAACTGAATAAATATAAATTAACACACATTTACACAAGTAAATAAACAGAATCAATGATGGGCTAAAAATCTGCGGAAATCTGCGGAATTCTGCGCGTTCAGATTCCGTGTGGGTCTATCGATGACGTAAGCATGCTCAAGCTCAGAAGGAAAAATTGCAATGTGATTGCAGGTCGAGGATGAAATGGCACACCATTAACACACACACACACATCATCATGTCGCCATGCACACTTTACGAATGCCACAGATCGAGCATTTATCAATTTACATTCATATGGACGTTGAATGTAACAATGCATTGGGTGAGCTTTGTTGCTAATCTTCTCTGCGATTGGACTAAAAACCTTGCGTTTAGACATCATGCGCTCCAGCATGAAGACTGTTGATACAGTGGTTGCCTAGTAACAAAAAAAAAACACAGCACACTGCTCTGTGATCAGCCCTGTTCGCAAAGTGTTTTTGTCCTTTTAATAATTTATTTATATACATTAGTGGGTCCCTTGTTTGTTATTTTAGCCATAATGCTACTGTAAGTGGATTTACTCGGAACAATTTCTCATTCCCCTTTATTTGTAGTGTGGTCCGCTTTCCCCACATTGTAAATAAAAAAATCGTAATTTTACAGTTTATTTCCAGCAGCTGGGGTGTCGGAAAAATAAAATAAAATAGAATAAAATAACGGTCGTTAAATTACAGAAATATACCGTAAAATAACAGATATTAAATTACAGAAATTTCCTTAAATTAAAATTTCTGGTAAATTTCGGTAATATAACTGCCGTTTTTTACGTTTTTTTTTTCTGTAAATAGATTTTTTATTGTAGACTTTTTTACAGTGCATGTACAGTACTTGTACAATACAGAATTGTGCCACCCCTACCCCTTTACTTAAAGTAAGTAAAGTGGGTAAGTGGAAGGGCTAAAGGGTAGATTCAGGATCGATTGATATATTTTTTTCCAAGATATTAAAATATCAGTAAAGTTTTATAGTATTGCAACTTGAAAAATCAACCAATTAATGATTGGTAATTTAAACTTTCTAGTTTAAACCGAGTGTTATAATCTTAAAGCACATACAAAAATATTCATACATGACATAAAATGTACATTACATATATATATATATTAAACTTTGTTAAAATAAATCAGCAAGAAACAACTATAGAACTGTTTAACGGCCACATTTTATGTACGATTTGGTAACAAGTCATAAAACGCAATCTTTAACTCTCCCTGGCAAACCAATGGTAGCCTTAAGTTTAAAGCCATTCAGTTCTGTCGTACAGATCACCAGTTCAGAGTTATATTCACAAATACAGCTCTTTTCAATTGCTCTTGATGAAATCAGCCTGACTTTGTATTTCCTACTGCAGACGTAAACACATCGACCTATCAATCAAACAGCGCTTATTTACAATACAGAGTCATAGAAAGGATGTGCAGTCCATGATTTATGAATAACCTCTGAGTGTGCAGCTGATCAGTCGCTGAAGGCAAACAAAGCTTAAGTATGTTCAGAGTAAAGAGTTCAGAGAAGGGTAAAATTCAGAAAGCAACAAAGAGCTTGGCTGAGGAGGGAGTCTTCATGTGGGCTTCAAAGATAAATTCTGCTAAACTCTCATCGCTGACAGCACATATTCATCAGTGGAGAGTAAACAATAAGAGCACAGAGATCCCGTGTGTCTAAAAGCTGGTGTCACAAGCATTACAGGAATGTGTGACATACAGTACTGTATTCTTTCACTCTCTCTCTTTCTCTTCCACACTGAATCAGCGTTTCCAGTACCATGGAGTGAGTGTCTTGTTTTGCTGCTCGACTCTTTTCAATGTTCTCAGAGGCAGAGCGAGGGGAAATGTCATAAAAAATTGATTAGGCAAAAGGGCAGCTCAAAACATGAGCTCATTCGCTGAACTTCTCATCTGATTCCCGGTATGTTTGTAGGAAATCTAGGTGCACAGGCAAGTCTTTCAATGTCAATCTTTTCCTGCCAGTTTTATATTATATAACGATAAGGCTTGCATATTTTGGGCAGCTATATGTGTAGACAGATAGTATAAAATGCATTTAAGTCTGGAAGGATTTCTTAGACTGCAACTTTTACTGCAAAATGGGTCTTTCATTTGTATTTCATAACCCTGATGACACTTCAGTGATGTTGGCCAAATACAGTAGCCTATAGAATCTGGGCCTACTTGAAGTCAATGAAAATCATATTTGCAGGCAGTTTTAAATGTACAGAATTCTCCTAAATGGATTTTTTTACAACTTATTCGGTGAGAGAGTTTAAGTGACAGTTTTACCTTATCATTTACTCTCCCATAAGTGGTTTTAAACCGTTATGAGTTTGCTGAACACAACAGAAGATATTTCGTAAAATGCTGGTTGCTGGGACCCATTGACCCATCTAAACAAATTCTGTAGCACTTTTCAAAATGTCTTTTATGTTCGGGGGAGAAAAGAAACTCAAAAGTTTTGAACAAGTAAAGTCAACAGAACTATTCGACAGACTCATTAGAAATAAGTGCCAAAGCCTATAATTTAGCAAAACCACACAAACGTAATACAACATACATTTCACTGCATAAAAATTAACACTATGAGGCATTATAACACCAACCAGGGGTGCCATACACCACATTTTTCTATTAATTAATTTTCCTTCAGCTTAGTTATTCATCAGGGGTCGCCACAGTTGAATGAACCACCAACTTATTTAGCACGTTTTACACAGTGGATGCCCTTCCAGCGGCAACCCCGTAATGAGAAACATCCATACAGACAGTTAAGTTTATTCAATTCACCTATAGCGCCATGGTGGCGTAGTGGGTAGCACGTTCGCCTCACAACAAAAAGGTCGCTGGTTCGAGCCTCGGCTGGGTCAGTTGGCATTTCTGTATGGAGTTTGCATGTTCTCCCCATGGTCGCTTGGGTTTCCTGGTGCTCCGGTTTCTCCCACAAGTCCAAAGACATTTGGTCATTGGGTAGGCTAAATTGTCCGTAGTGTATGAGTGTGTCTGAATGTTTCCCAGAGATGGAGCTGTGTAAAACATATGAAACATATGCTGGATAAGTTGGAGGTTCATTCCGCTGTGGTGGCCCCAGATTAATAAAGGGACTAAGCCGATGAGTGAAGTCACCTATGTGAATGTCTTTGGACTGTGGGGGAAACCGAAGCACCAGTAGAAAACCCACACAAACATGGGGAGAACATGTAAACTCCACACAGAAATGCCAACTGACCCAGCCGGGACTCAAACCAGCGACCTTCTTGCTAACCGTCCTAGCACCTTGTTTTTAAACAAATGAAAATGTGATGTCATACTTTTAGTTGGAATGTAGCCAATAGTCCTTAAGAAACATTCTATTAAGTAATTAAATGATGTATTGTGAGGATGGCTAAATCTCTCTATAACATCAGACCTTGCGAAATTTTATGGAAATCCATGAGGGAAGACCATTTGATTTGCTATGCAATAAAACAATAAACTTTCTAGCCTGAGTAGCAGATCTGGAAGCGAGCAAGTTCTTCAACTGCCTCAGTTACCCAGCATGTGCCTCCTTTTTTGCCATCCCCTTCACTTCTTCAATCAGAGCTCAGGGCACTGACATTCCACACAGAATCTTCATCCTCTTCATATGGTGTATCCTGTGAATCTATAACTTTAACTTGTCGTGTTTAGTATAATTTGAAATGTCTCTGTGTTATTGGAGGTGTCACGATGGCGCAATAAGGTAGAATCGCCTCACAGCATGAAGTGGTTCATTCCGCTGTGGCAACCCCAGATTAATAAAGGGACCAAGCTGAAAAGAAAATGAATGAATGTGTGATTGGTAAATGGTCTCAATTTTACAGTAGTCACTTGAATTATGATAATTATTGTCTGCGTTTGGGAAAAGTCTATCCTACTGAAGTGTGAAATTGTCTATCAATTTTGAACTTTTTACCCAAGGTGGTGATTAGTTTTTAGGTTAACATATGACCAAAGGTCTTGGTGAAACTTTTATTATCTTTAAATTATGGTTCTTTGTTCTTGGTTGAGTATTGAAGGGAAAGGTGCAAAAATGTCATTGGGATCCTGTTGCACCCCGTTGCAGAGTGTGAGTTTCTGAGACTTGCTGCAACATACTTGTCAGGTACAGTACGCATCTCTAACTCTTTGATTTATCTTTTAGAAATGGATGTTGTATATTTACAGTATCATCACTAAATTTGGCTTTCTGATTGTTCTATTATGTAACTGGCATAATACAACCTTGTTTACCTGACAAATAAAGGGTTATTTTTTATTTATTTTGAATTCGACTGAAATCCTTAATACTGGTAAACTGTGTGAACACTTTTCTTGACCTTTCGTGTTTTACGGCCAATGGGGATCAAACTAGAGGATCACAAATAAAGAAATAGGATAGGATAGAATAAACTTTATTTGTCCACGCGAGGAAATTTGTCTTGGGCAAAAAGGTGCTTCAATGTTGCTCTTAGCAGACAATAAAAATAAATAAAACAAACAAAACAGTTAAGAACAAACAATTAAGAACATACATAGAAAACATTCAAGAAGCAGATAGCACTTATTTGTAGACCTTTCGCTTTCTGACTTTTGATCTGGCAAGTTGCATGGTAAAAGACTGGGTAGACTAACTTTTGTCACAGAGCAAGCAGTAGGTGGCTGGCTTAAAAGGTACCAGTCACCTGCAAACCTCTGACTACACAGTAAAATTAGTACTGTTAATTTAACACTTAGAGTGTTGATTTTAACACTATTGAAGGTCATATGGTCCCAATCTATCACGTGTTAAAAGTACACCCTGTGTAGTGTTAAACTTGCAGTGTAATATTGGCACTCTAAAGTGCTGAATAAACACACTGACAGTGTAGAATGCTACATCTACTGTTTTACACTTTTTTTTTTTACAAAGTTTTACACTTAGGGGCATTTGACACCCACTACGTCACCTTAGAATTATAAAGTTCTATCTGACATTTTTGTCAAAATTGAGTTATTGGCATATTCTTATTATTGAGAACTTATTTACATTATAGGATGTTTTTTTTATAAGTTGTTTACATTTTAAGACTTTATTTAAAAAACAAATGCTACACACATACTGTTTGATATGGAATGCAAAAACTTTGAAGCTCAATATCTCAAAATCATTCAGAACACAGATAGAAACTTATAATTTCAAGGTGACAAAGTGTCATCAAGAAAGTAATTTTCATTAAAGTAACATTAATTTTTACACTGTTCTGTGATGTATGTCTAACATATCGTGATCTTTTGCACTTGCATTGTTAAAAGGAAAATTACATCATATGGCAACTTGCCACCACACTTTCAATGTGCCGTCGTTGACACTCTATATTGTCAATTCAACATTTTTGGAGTTGTTCACATGTAACACTGCATTTTTTACACTGTTGATTTTACTGTGTAAGAATCAACCTGGTGAGCCCAAATGGGAAAGGCAATGCGAAATTGGATACGAATGGACTAAAATAACTAAAAGTATTGTGTATCTGAAATAATCAACTATCCAAATTGATTAACTTTTGATGAATGTGATCCGTTAATAATTAGAAACACAGTTTAAATTTAATGATCACTTAAAATTTGAGTAAAATTAAATTCTGATATGGAAAACAATGAATAAATTCTAATAAACAAGACAATTATTTTCAGAAATGCTAGGAAAGGCTTACACGCATTTAACCTTCGACCATGCTGTTAGTTTCGTCATTGGGCTAAAAGATGGTCTTTTTACAGTACAGAAGTCACCATGAGGTCAAGTATGGACATTTTGTACTTTTATTAGTGGTGTGTAATGTACATTTTTCATTTGATTGAACAAATACAAAGTCCAAAACCATTTTAAAACATATAATTCAGAATTATGAAATTAATTTATTTGCTATAAAATGGATTTGTAAAACTGCATATTTTTACGTCATGCTGATTTCAAGATCTATACTCATCTAAACATATTTTTTTCCAATTAATTATCTACCAAAAAATAAAATAAACATCATGATTTTTTAATTTAATCAGACCGGTTTGAGCCAGAGTTCTCTTAAATTAAATTTAACAGCACTCCCCACGTAAGGCGTTAAGGTTAATTACTTGAACAACAGATATCTTCGCTGTTTGACTGATAAAAGCTGTTGAATAAAAACAGACTCACTGAGGTGTAATGCACATCCCTTTTATGGTACTTATCCATTTCAGTCTTTCACGCTACAGTAAGCACTAAACTCCAGCACACGCTTTCTCTTGCTGTGACCGTAACCAAATGAGACATCTCACTCTTCTGATGTACCCTCTGAAGACGTGATGGAAACAAGTCACTCTCAATTACCTTCTCTCCCTGCGCTCCCAAGAACATTTGCAACGATTATGCATAAAAGCCGCAAAGAAAACAAATCCATCTCAGACATCCAGTAAATCTGCACCCGGTGTTTACTGCTTAATCTAATCCCTCCACTGCTCATGACTGTAAAGCTGGGGAACCGCAAGTGGTCTTTAGAGCAGTGAAGGAGTGTTTTGGCTTGTGGCAGCAAATGGGGGATTTTCTAAGAAGGTGCATCAGGTATCTCTGATATTCTATTTGGAGGTGAGGGCTTTTGGAGTTCGATCACAAGGGGAGGACACTTTTATCACTTCATAGCCCCTTCAAGCTGCGCGACTGCTCAATTCATAAACACGTCCTTTGAAGTGGCTTCTTCATATGGAGCTGAATCAGTGTGAAAATCCCTCGAGTGACGCTTAAAGTGGCAAGGCAATCTGAAGTCCTTTTGGAGCGTGGCAAAAAACAAGGCTGTCTGTGGACAGATCTGGGTATTACATTTGAGCACGGCTTTGATGCCAGCTGATTTCAAATCTGCTTGACAAACAGACGGATAGATTGTACATACGAGTAGACAGAAAGACAGACAGAAAGAAATTACTTCATACTGCATATTTAATAATAATAAACATTAAAACACATCCTGATGATATAAAAATTACATAAAACCACACTAAAATTCACTAATTAAATATAAATGTAAAACTTTCAATGTTTACCAATTAAAAACTAAATTCCCTGAATCACACACAGTGCCCAAAGCCCTTACATATTTCCATTCATATTACAGAATATCATTAATATGTTAGTAATATGTACAGTGTATTCAATCACCACTTGCAACTCCACTAAATACGTTACTAAGTCTTTTTATTACGTTTAAGTTTTAATTTAATAACCTTTTCTCATTTCAGGACCGTTCCAATTAGATGTATTTCATTATATGGAAAAAAAGGACAATCTTACGCTCCGTGTTATGCACTCTCAGAAAAAAAGGAACACAATGGTAGAAATAATGTTCCTTGAGAAACAGTTTTGTACCTTTGTAAAAATTGTACCTTATATGGTACTGAAAAGACCTCTTATGATACTGTTCTGTGCCTTTTATGGTACAACTGAAATGAAGGTACACAATTGTTCTCATATAAAAGGTACAAAAGTGTTGAACAATTCCTTCTTTATTACAGATCTATCAAAATAAATATGACTGGAAAGGCAAAGTGATTTTTATGAATAATTTCCATATTAAAACAAGAATCATCATTTAAAAGTATATGTTTAAAGATACTTCTAAACATACATTTTTAGTTCTATAATACAATAATACAAAACAACTAAAACATAAAACCATAGGTATTGTAAACTAAACATTTAAGGCATTTTAGCCATTAAGCATTTTTGACACTGTTAAGGTACAAAGTGTCAGAGTATATAATATTGTATACAGAGTATACAATATTGTATCTGCAGGTTTTTAAAAACAAAGGTACATTTTGGTTTCCCATGGTACAAATCATGACCTTAAAATGTACAAATTTGTTTCTTTTCTTAAAGTACAGTTAGTTGGCATGTAGATGCAATGTAACTTAAATTCAACAAACAAACCATCAAAATAAAGTGTGACCTAAGGTTGTAAGCCAGTGCCTGAGGTCTCTTAAATGTCATAGATATACATAGCATTTGCAAGTTATATGTACCGCAAGTGCAAGTCAGGTAATTGTCTGATCTGCTCCACCCACACTCTCTAACCAGAAGTCTTAGATCTAACACTAAACTTCTCCTTTCAAATACCCAGATCTGGGCTAAAATCAAGGGGAAATTGAGCCTTTGATGTAGCCAGCCTCACACTGTGGGACAAACTCCCACTTTATATTAGATCAGCTTCCACTTTGTCTGAGTTCAAGTCTTAAATCTCATCCATTCTCTGTTGCTTTTTGGTAATGGTGAGTGTCATGCTTTATCTTTTTTTTTATGCTTTTAATATAATGAACCTATCTTTTTAGTCATACCCATACAGCACTTTGGTCACCCTGCAGCTGTTTTTAAATTGTACTATAAAGCTGTGCCAGTAAATAAACTAAACTGAACATATTGTACTAATTATAACCAAAAGGTATATAAACATTTTACTGTCCTCCACAAAAGATGAATGAATGAATGAATGAATCAATAAATCAATGAATGAATAAATTAATGAATAAATGAATGAATATCAGGGGTCAAGAAGTAAGTTTAGGCAAAAAAAAAAAAAGCCACTAGATGGCAGGTAGAAACATGGTCAAAATAATATTTTAGATATTAATCAATGAAAAATACAATTTCCTGTGACTGACTGTTAGTACAGTGTCTTTTGAAACAGTTACTGGGTTGTTACTCTGCATTAAATCCTTGAAAGGTCATTAATAAAAAGCCAGTGTTGTTCAGAGGTGTAACACCGCAAGTATCTTTTTTCACCAATCTGCAACAAAAATACTTGAACAAGCCTATTAATAGTATGCTTGAGTGATGTCCTTAATGAACTATGTTCATTAAGTTCCATATTGTGGATAATAAATGTATAATTTAAATTTGCTCGCTACACAAGAAAAACCTAATATGTATTTGATGTAGCCTGCTTTTAGACACAGATTTTTTCATTGGCATCCTCACATACTAAACATTAGTACTAATGCTTTTGTGTCTTGCTAGCCTGGGGCAGTTCTAAAGGGGTGGCATGGGGTGTCAGCGGCACTCCAATAAATCTGCTTGCTAAATATGCAGAGAGATGTCGGTTTCACAGCTCAAATTCAGGTGAGGTTTGATTTTGCAAGCTGCAGACCCCTACTATGTTCATTGTATGTAATAAATTATAATTACAGATATATAAATATTGATATGCTTATATTATTGATTAATATTGATTAAATATTGATTAATGTTGAAAGTCCCATGTTACAATCCTATGATTCGCTTGACTCATCTGTTTCTCTGCTTTACCTAGAACGCATCTGATTTGCCACATCCACCTGATTGCTAGCTCCTGATTGGCCAACAGTGTTTTAAAAGCCATTACACAACTTCCTTGGTGGCCATCTTGTTTCGGGTCACTTGCTTTGTGTTTGTTTACATGGTTCACAGCAAAAAAATCAGTGCACATTTAACTCAAATTGAGTTTAACTTAACACTCCTTGGGTGTACATATATGACTCCCTCCATTTTGGAGTTAAAATAACACTTTCTAAAGTGTGAAATTTGTACATCACTCACAGAGTTCATTTGAACACAGTAAGAGTTTATTCTTACATCGAACTGGAGTGTGTGTTACCCTTCAAAGTGTTAGTATATTAACTTTTTTCGTACATTATCAGTTGGTGCCTGTGACAGATAACTGTTATTAAATGTGTTGTTATCCAATATGTCAAATGTGTTTTAATTTTTTAAATGTTCATTAATCTTTGCGAAATAATGCCAATACATTTAACTCTTCTGCACTTTAAAATTCAAGACATGTTTCAAGATTAAGTAAAACACACTGGTTTGATCACTGTTTGTCTGAAAGAACCGAAAAAACTGGACCTCCTATCACCAGTGGGAAATACACTGCATAAAGGCTTAAAAAATTTAACAAATATAAAAATAAAATAAATATAAAAAATAAATAAAAAATTAAAAAAACTCTTAAATATTTGCTCTTTAACACTTATGGATTAAAATGTACTCTAGTTTTAACACTGAATAACACCAAAAAAGTAACACTGTATATTTAACACTGGACGTTTTGGTATGTTGTATGTTGTTTGGTGCAGAGATTTTGAATGTTAAGTTGTGACTACAGATCTGTGAGTACTGTTTGTTTTAGTGTGATTAGAGATTTGTGAGTACTGTTTGTTTTGTGTTTGCTTTGTTTATGAAACTTTGTTCCACTGGCTTGTTAGACCTTTTTTTTTTTTTTGCCTGCTAACACTGATTTTGGATTGTCCCTTAAACATGGTCGCCTGTTTGTAAAGAGTGTATATATTATTGGGATAGTAAGGAGTTTGATGCCATTTTATTTGTAAACCTTTTAACCTCTGTTTTTGTGTTAGGTAGTTAGGGTAGTGAATTGTATTTTCTTTTCTTTCATTTTGATCAGGTAAGTTAGAGATTTAAAACAAAGGAATTTTTGTTTGTTATTTTGGCCTTGTCAGCTCCCGAATTCAAACTCCAATAAAATTTTCTTTGTCTTGTCTTTCATGTTGTGCACCATCCCTAGATGGTGCGTAACACCCAGCTTGTGCTTTTAGTTATTCAGCCGTGATGTACCAGGATCACTTAATTTTTATATTACAATTTTTTTAAACTTTTTTTCTGTTTAAACAATTAAAGGCACAGCAACTCTCCCAAATAGCCTTCAGCAACATGGTAAATGCTAAAATATGGGGTAAATGGGCTAATATGCACTAATTAGTAAAAGCTCCTTTGGGACTTATTTCAGCAAGATGACAAACAACCTATGCAATCATATTTGTAGGAGGAGAGACAGGTGTTATGCCTGGGTTAACTACAGATTATCAAACACGTGGATTTATTACCAATAACATGGATGGCCAATAACCAATAACACAGGAAGAACATTGGGTGACCACAGACATCAAGACAGCCAGAATACCAGACGACGAATGACTAAACACAGGAACTATAAATACACTGGGGATGACGACAATAATTTCACACAAGGGATGAACACAGGTGAAGGTGATGAACATTAACTAATGGCGGGAACTGGAACAAAGGAACACATGGTGAGGTCACGTGACGAAAACAAACACACAAGGGAGACAGGATGGGACAGTAGAAAAGTTGACATGCAGTTGCAAATTAGTCAACATGATGGGAAACGTTAAAATTAAGAGTAGCCTGAGTTTATCTACAATGAACATTCTCTCATCTCTTTTTTGCCATCTTGAATTTATTTCACAATTTGCAAGCTTGCACAAGGGCAGTAACACGAGTTTAAAATGATTGCCAAATACTCCCTTTGTGAAACAAATGACCCTTTAAGTACGACAACATACTTTATATCACATTATAAACTATATAATATTGCTTTATCTCATGTGCCAGCTGGCATTATCCTCCTCATTTGCTTTCATCCGAGCCAAATTCATATTGTGCAGTGTTACGGTGTCATCTGTAGTACAGCAGCTCGCTCAATTTAATGTTATTAACTAATGATGGAGATACTGCGTGAGCTCTTGGCCTTTTCTGGACTGTCTATAAAAGTAAGTGTTTAAGAAGTGGCAGGCCATATGATTTACAGAGACTTGACATCTCACACCCTGGCGGAGACCGAATGAGGACACAATCACATTTAATACACCATTCCTTCTCATTTTCTCCTTGATAAGTCATTTTTTAACTCATACATATACTGTAGCAACAGAGGAACTGAACAGGCTGTGCTGATCACAGCAAACAATTCTCCAACAATAGATCAGATGCGAGGGCTCCATGGGTACAGTTGTCCTATTTCCCCTGAGTGCTGATAAAACCAAGAAGATCTGGTGTGACTCAGCAGGAAAACAATCCTGTAAGGGCCTGATCCGAATTTCTGTCATTACTCAAGCATGCCAACTTATCAAAGCTACTCATTATCCCTTGCTGAAGCAAATTTCATATGGCAGCTCTCAAAATAGGTTTGTGCTTTTTTTTGAGCTGTCAATCGATTCAAATATGAATTCCACATTAATCTGATTTGTTTTATACACATTCAGTGCACATATTGTTAGGCTTAGTGTCATTCAAAAGTGTGGGATCGCTCTGTAAGGCACTAAATTGAAATAAATGCTGCTATTTAGTACATTTATCATAGAACCTACTAAAAATATAAGGACGGACAACTGTTTACAAAAAATGTAATATTAAGGAATTACAAAAAAAACATATTAGAGTACTGGCTGCTAAAAAAATCTGCTTTAACACCACATGAATATTTCACAACATTTTAATTCTTGCTAATATTTTTGCTCAAATAAATGCTGGGTATGTGACCACCTCTGTAAAACCCTGGCTAAAGTTGCATAATTTATTTCCAAGAAATAGAGCGTCAATGTTTTATAGCCAAAAATAAAAAAAAGACAAAAATATGCTATTTCTGTTATCTTCAGTCAATCACATGGCAGCAACTCAATGCATTTAGGGGTGTAAACATGGACAAGATCTTTGAACGTGGCATGGTTGTAGGTGCCAGATGCGCTAGTCAGAAACTGCCGAAGGTATGCAGAAGCACAACACGTCAAACCTTGAGGAGGATGGGCTACAGCAGCAGAAGACCACACTGGGTACCACACCTGTCAGCTAAGAACAAGAAACTGAGGCTACAATTTGCACAGGCTCACCAAAATAGGACAATAGAAGATTGGAAAAACATTGCCTGGTCTCATGATTTCGGCTGTGACATTCAGATGGTAGGGTCAGAATTTGAAATTAACAACATGAAAGCATGGATCCATCCTGCCTTGTATCAACGGTTCAGACTGGTGGTGTAATGGTGTATATTTTCTTGGCACATTTTGGGCCCATTAGTACCAATTCAACAGCATGTCAACGCCACAGCCTACCTAAGAATTGTTGCTGACCATGTCCATTACTTTACTGTATAACCACAGTGTACCTATCTTCTGATGGCCACTTCCAGCAGGATAACGCATCATGTCATAAAGCTTGAATCTTCTCAGTCTGGTTTCTTGAACGTGACAATCACCAAATCTCAATCCAATAGAGCACCTTTGGGGTGTGGTGAAACGGGAGATTCGCATCAAGGATGAGCAGCTGACAAATCTGCAGCAACTGTGTGATGCTATCATGTCAATATAAACCAAAATCCATGAAGAATATTTCCTGTAACTTGTTGAATCTATGCCACGAAGGATTAGGGTAGTTCTGAAGGCAAAAGGGGGTCCAGCCTGGTACTAGTGAGGTGTACTTAATAAAGTGGCTGATGAGTGTATATATTAAACATGAATGTTTTTAGATACTGTATATTTGCATTTATAACATGACATGAATACTGAAATTAACAATTTTATAAAAACTGTGTCTTATTTTGAGCAAAAAGAAAAAAAAAAATCTGAGGTTTGCTACCTAAACACTGATTTCAACCATCTCTGGGTTTATTTTGCTACAGAAACACCCCCTGATTCTCATATCATTCTCTTAATATATTTCTTTTCTACCATTAGAGACCAGATACAGACCAATATAATAATTTAATATCTCTCTACAAGCACAAATGTCAGGTCAGTCTAGTCAATGGTACTGCAGGTAAAGTTTCTTCTAAATGACTAAATTGTGGAATTGCCCCTAATGATAACATGATGTCCTATAGCATATTTTTTGGGAGGATAATGATATATACTGTATAGAGGAATTTTCCAATAAATATGTCATATATGAAAATGGGAGAATCACAAGTTTAATTTAATACATGTCACATAGTCAGAATAACTACATGTTGTGTTGCAGTTTTAAATATAATATTTTTTTCAAATTGGAATTTCTCAAAAAGATTTAAAAAATGAAGCAAATATTTGTCATGGCCTAACTTGGTCTGTATTAAAGATATCAAGGTTATATTTTCACAGAATATTCTTAACATTTCTGTAGATTGATTTTTTGGGTCAAGTACTGTGAACTAACAAAAACATGACTTTCACTGGGTTTTCGCACAGAGGGTCACATATGTAAATGTGGTAAATGCAACTGTAATAATAAACAGAAGACCATACCTTTTCAAACATTTAAAATGCCAAACATTATATGTATAAAAGGTTATGCATTGCAATGTTTAGCATATTTAATGAGCATGTAAACTTTGATTGCCAGCGTAATTGTATTATTCATACAGTACACAGCATAAATGATCTCTGAAAGGGAATGTTCCACCAATTTATTTTTTTAATTATGTCATTATTTACTTACCCGCCATTTGTTTCAAACCTGTTTTTTTTAATTATTTATTTATTTATTTATTTATTACTAGAATTAATTAATTCATTCATTTATTCATTTTCTTTTCGGCTTAGTCCCTTTATTAATCTACAAAGCTGAATGAACCGCCAACTTATCCAGCATTTGTTTTACGCAGCGGATGCCCTTCCAGCTGCAACCTATTTCTGGGAAACATCTATACACACTCATTCGCACTCACACACTATGGACAATTTAGCCTACCCAATTCAACTACCACATGTCTTTGGACTTGTGGGGGAAACCAGAGCACCCAGAGGAAACCCACGCAACCACAGGGAGAACATGCAAACTCCACACAGAAATGCCAACTGACCCAGCCGAAGGCTCGAACCAGCGAACTTCTTGTTGTGAGGCGAACATTCTACTCACTACGCCACCATGGCGCCCTACTAGAATTTAACTTAAAATAAAATAAAAAATGGAAAGGAAAACGTTGGAGACCAGTTACAGATTTCCACAGTGTTTAAATGACTATTGGTTTTCAGCATTCTTCAAAATATATAGTTTTGTGTTCAACAGAAAAAGAAAATCATGAAGGTTTGGCAATACTTGAGGTTGGGAAATAGTGATTAAATTTTATTTTTGAATAAACTATCCTTGTAAAATTACATCCAATAAAATCACATTTAATCATCAACCTATGGATCATCTCACTTGTTCGATATGTACAATTTAACAATTTAATACACTACCGTACTGTCACCATTTCTCAGACGCTTCTAGACGCTTTTTTTCTTTCTGTGATTCTGAAAATGACTGTGTTATAAGGGTAATGTCTATGACTGCAAGCCAATCCACAGCACTAATGCAACCGCTGTTCCAGAGCTCATTTCACCTGAAGACAGTAAATAGTAGGTTGCAGTGTATTCAGCTTCATCTTCAATGCCCATCATCCCAAGAACCCTATTGCCAACAGCCAGATAAATTGCACTGAAAGACTAGCGCTAGACCAGATCTAAATCTAAAAGGTTAAAAAAGAGATATGATACAATCAGATATCACATTTTCTCCATGAGTTGAAAGCAACTGGGTATATGAGAGGGGTGAGATAAGACGTCAGTCGAGCTTGAAAGTGGTATTGTAATAGCAAAGTGATACAGAGTGACGCGTTTAGAAGAGTGACCGAAACTGTAGTAAAACTGTAGGTCATAATGTAAAAATAAATAAACTGTTCATCTACACATGTATTAAAGTATAGTTCACCCCAGAATGCTAATTTTGCCATAATTTTTTCACCTTTCACTTGTCCCAAACCATTTTTTATCTGTTGAATATAAAATGAGATGTTTTGATGAAAGCTGAAAACTTGTAACCACCCAGCAGACCCCAATGTCATAAGACGTTAATATTAGATTAGATTAAGGTCACCAGCATCTAAGAACAATGTTATTTTGACGTCCAATAATGACGTGACATGATGTTAATTTATTGATTTTACGTTGTGTTGGAAAGTGACCAAAATCCAACGTTGAGCCAACATCTTAAACCAACGTCATTTTGACGTCCACACAATGTCAAGCTGTAACTTCATTAGACGTTGATATTTAGTTGTTTTTAGGTTGCGTTGGAAAGTAACAAAATGCGACATCTGTCCGACATTGGACTTTGACATCTTCTGACGTCAACCTGGATTTCATTTCCAAACAAAAGCAACGTCCCACAAAATTGGGGTATAACGTCAATCTGACGTCATGTTGACATCCTGTGCCTGTTGGGCATTGACTTCCACAATTTGTGTTCATGAAAGTCAATGTTTACAGGATTCCAGCATTCTTCAAAATATCCCCTTTTTATGTTCAATTGAGCAACACAAAACCAAAACTGGTTAGGAACAAGCGAAGGGTGAGTAAGTGATGACAATATTTGCAATTTTGGGTGAACTATGCCTTTAATACATGTGAGGGCTGCATATAGATGAACAATCTTCTATTGTGTTAAAAAAAAAAAATACTCTCAAACTGGTTTGAAAAAAGTGAATGATGAGTAAATACCTTTTTTCCATCCAAATATGTGAATTAGATTTATGTGCAAAACTGGAATATCGCATAAAACATGCAAATAATATTTCCCTCCAATCAGTCAAAGAGGTTAAAACCATCACGCTTTGATAAACTGGTGCCAAATACCACACACACACAAAAATAAAAAATAAATAAATAAATAAAATTGCTGTGGTAGAAAAAGCCAATGCAGGTCATTTCCTAAATAATAAACTACTTTTGCCTTAGAAGATGAAGAAGAAACACAATTAAGATAATGATTAAAAAAAGTATATATATTCCCATTGAACTTGTCAATTCCATTTTTCCAATTATATAGTATTCCAAAATGTGCATAAAAATAGGTGAATGCAAATGTAGCTAATGATGGCATACATTTTAGGCCGTGAACTATCCCTTTAACGCAGACATTTCAGTTGGACACCTTTAAAATTTCAAAGGTGCTCTCTTTAATAATATCCACTGTGCCCTTTGTGGGTCACAAAGCCTCACTTTAAACTTCCTGCTCATTGGCTGGAAATAGAGTTTTACTTTTCCCCTTCAATCTGTTCTGGTCCGTGCCTCCTATTTAACCCATTGGGCAATGTTTCCACAGTATTGATTTCTGCAACGAGGACACCAAGGGCACCTACTAGCAAAAGATGCAGGGGAACTTGCACCTATCTTGGTTGTACATCATGATTTGACACCGTTACAGATGAAACAATAGATGCATAATCCATCCGTTTTGATGCATTACGTTCTGCTTGCCATACTCATTATAGGAATTCAATCATATCTCAGTCAAACGCTGATATAAATCCACCAAGCCCATGCATTCTTGCTAATCAAACTGTCATATTCAGTCTTAGAAGTATAATATACAACACAATTAAAACTAACATGAACCGCAGAGCTCCGCGTCCGCTTTGAGTGGTCACCAAGGGAATGTGCGCAAATGCTTGGATGGGGGAAGGGGAACCACTGGCAGCTAATCTTGGGACATGATCTTATTTACTGCAACCTAATGTGCTATTGACCCCACTGCCGGTCAGGGAATACTTCTATTCACAGGCTAATTAACCCCTTGACGTTGACTCAAGGCTAATCAATGATGGGCGTGTATTAATGTGCCAGTCATGGCGTCCTCCCAGCCAACAGCTTCAGCGGGACTGATGATTTCTGACAGGAAACAGGTAAAAGATGTTTTGAGAACATTGCTTGTGTGGAAGTTATAGGGTGAGGAAGCAATTATGTGAGCGAGTTAGCAAAATGTGGTGAGTCTCTTGAGGCTAGGCACACTAAAACAGGTTTGGGTTTTGGCTAAAGATCTGAGGAACCAGCTACAAGTGATCACAGGCCACATACATATACATATTACTGCCAAATGTGGTTGTCAGTCATTTTTTTGGAGTGCTTAATGCTGTTCTGTATGCACCAAGAAGGTTATATTGGGGAGTGATGAATCAATTTTCATTAAATCCACGTAGTGTTTACAGAAGCAAGCTGAACAACTAGTTGTTAATGCATTGACGGCACTCTCTCGTGGACAATGGCAGCTTGTCAATTTGTTTCTCTTTTCGCCAGGTGCAGTGCAAGCAAATCACAGGGAAGCAGCTACATTTATTCACATACTTTGCCATCGGTTTCTCTCTCGCCATCATGCTGGCTTTAACAGAATGTTGCAGGGATTGCATAATTGTGCAGACCAACCCAGCAATTAGCATCACCATATTGCCACCAGGGCTTTAGATTTTTGTATTTTGTAAGCAAGTACTGTATGTTGCCGGCAAATGCTTTTGGTTGTTATACATTTCATCAGAACCGATACATACAAATAAGAATCTGAAGATGAGCTGTATACTAAGCTTTAAACAAATTAACTTCAAATGGAAAGTTTGAGTTAGAATAGTTAGCAAGGGCACAAATGTAAACACAGTGAGGCTGTAGTAGATTTTCACAAGGTTGAAATTTCGGATGGTTTTTCTAACTTGGTCATTTTGGATCTAGTCATTTTTTTTCCTGGTTTATCTGGGCGTGTATTAACACAGCAATCAGCACAATCAGTCTGCGATTAATGGAAAATGTTGGTCTTAGCCTACTTAAAAATTTATTTTCTTGTGGTGACAAAGCAATCTGACTCAACAGACCAGGGTTTCGAGTGTTCACACTTAGCTGATGATTGATTATAAAGCGTATTTGGCATGCTGTCCCGGGAGAGAGCCCTGAGCTCAGAATATCCTTGAGTCCGGGGCTCCTTCCCGTTTAAAGGGCGAGAGGAGAGTTTGAGCTCAGGTAAGTCTCGAGAATTCCCCCCGCTTGTGAACATGCTGAGATATATCTTAACTAGAGTTGCTTTAAGATGCTATTTAAAAGTAGTCAATTTACTTATGTAGTATGTTTTTTGGACGGTGGGAGGAAACTGGAGAACCCGGGGAAAACCCACGCGAACACGGGGAGAACGTGCAAACTCCACACAGAAACACCGACTGGCTCGGGGAGAGGCCGAACCAGCGGTGTTCTTGCTGTGAGGCAACAGTGCTAACCACTGGGCCACCGTGCCGCCCTATAGGAGAAGGGGAGTTGGGGTGGAAGGGGGGATTCTTCAAGACGAAGATGACCGGAGTAGAAAGCTCTGGTAATTTATAGTGTGTAAGGATTCGTCTGATTGGTGCAATATGCGAAGCTGATGTGGTAGCAGCTGTGCTCAATCATAAGCATGTGATCCTCTCGAAATTAGTTTATAAATAAACCTCACTTCTTGCAATGTGCGCTGGATGAAAACCAGCAGCCTTAGTTCTTCTAACGCCTCTCAAAATTAATCATGAGTTAACCAGGAGCAAAAATTTTATGACATGGCTAACAGAAATTAGATGAGAAGAACATTTCAGTAAAACAATTCATCACCAATGAAGCTGATTCTTGCTCAAAATGAAACAAGTACAGTGATATAATGACAAAGAAAGCTACAATATGCCAGGAGAACTGCTGTCTGACTTATTACTGATGAGAATCCCACAACATCAACAGATGAGATGAGAGTTTAAAAATGCTGGTCCATTTAAAAACATTGCTTTGTGAAATCCAACTAAACCAAAAGGATACTGAAACATTTTAATTCGCTTTTTTGAAACAAAGCAAACATTAGGACTTTGCACCAGCATTCAAGGATTATAAGTGATTTTCTTTGAAAACCACAAATTGCATTTTCTCTAAATCAAGTGAATATGGTTTATTTGGGGGTTTCTGACACGTGGTAATGGATGAATGTTGACTAGAGAGCAAGAATGGGGATCTGATCAGATCTTATTTAAACTTGTTTCATCCACATTCCAGTTAACCACTGACTCCAACATTAAATGTAATTTTAAATTGGGATTCAGTTTCGATTTCTACAGCCCACCCATAAATGATTCTATCATGCATCCCACCAAGTATGATTAAATACAGGCTTTGTGAAATGAAGCTTTAAAAGCTAAAAACTGGGAAAAACTGATGGGGGAACGGCATTAAGAAAAAGGAGTGAGAAACACTGGGGTGCAGATCGGGATTTAATAATCTCATTACAATCGTAAGAGGCTATCTCTGACTTTTCACACTATTATCTGAAGATCCACGCTGTGCTTGGCTTGCCAAGGTGCTGACCCTGTGCCAGCTAATTCTCAGCAGCCTTCCTTTTCCCACCGTGAAGCATCTTTTTAAAGGTAGCCAAATGCAAAGATTATCACACTATGTAAAATAAACTCAAATCAAGGATGTATGACAAAAATCGCAACTATTAAGGTCACAAACAGATCCTGATATAGATCCGGTTTTCACACTGCCTATTCTGAATTATCTTGTATTTTTCCTTTTAAAGGGATACCCCCCACCCCATTAAATAAATGAATAAATACTACTACTCAGACCCCCTATTTTTGCACAATTTTTTTTGACAGATTTGTTGGTAATTCCCAAAAATGTGTGGTCAATTTCATATTTATGAAGCAAATGTATAGCACAAATAATGTTTTTCAATTCAGTCATGTCATCCTTGAATCAACCCCCATCATTGTAAGCTGCCTGCTTTTCTGTTGGTTTCACTGCTCTGTTTGTTAGATGTTTGCTCCAACTTTCTTTTGAAGCGCATCAAACGCATAAAACGCCCAATTTGCGCCACAGGATGTCTAGTCCGATCTTTGCATTGACCTCACATGTAAATCACTTGCGCGTCATTTGCGTCTGCTTACTGCACAGACTGCAAAACATCATACAGTACATCATGTGTACTGCGCATGAAACGTCTATGTAAAGTCATGTAAAACAATTGATTGCAAACTGAAATAAATATAATTTGATTATATAGTTTGGATTTGGGTGTTTTATGAAATTATTTACATTTTTTGTGACTATTTTGCGTTTGAATTAGGAAATTTGTTGATTTTGCATTGGATTTAGCAATTTAGAAAACTAGGGGTTCTGACTACTAATACTTCTAATACTACTACTACTACTACTACTACTACTACTACTACTGCTACTACTACTATTGCTACTACTACTATTACTACTACTACTACTACTAATAATAATAATAATAATAAGACTAAGAATAAGAAGATCCAAGAATATCCAAGAATTTATTAGTTTATGAATTGTTCAACACAAAATAATATATTTTAAAGAATGTTGGAAACTGGTAATCATTCACTACATACAACCCAGGCTCATTCTGATTAAGCATCCTTATATACATTTCTGGAGAGTGCCAAATACATGCCAGGAGCTTTTATTTGCAGTTTTTTTTTTTTTTGCGAATGCACCTGAGGCTGTTTATGCTTTTTGAAATGTCAAATTTCTCTCATGAGTGCCATTCACGCCTGCTGTTCTCACGTAAATCTACAAGAGGCCACTGTCGACTGACTTACTGACCACCCACTCCCTTCCCTAAACCCAACCGATAGTGTTTTAAAAAGCACCAATTGACTAGCACCCACCCACTTCCCTGAACCCAACCAACAGTGTTTTCAAAAGCAATGCAGAAAAAGAAAAGCTCTCACGGCAGCCTGATTTTTACCACATGTTCAGATTTTACCACATTCTTTTGCTGTTCTTTACTTGTTTATTTTATTTTTTTGGCTGTTGTCTTTGTCTTACTTGCTTTCTGAAAGCTTTTTTTTGCCAGACTTGAACCCTGTCATCACAGTAAACTTTGCTCTGCATCTCAAATCCTCAAACATATGCAGCGAGCCACTAGGGGAACTGGTAACAGTGGTAAAGCCGTCCACAGAGAGGTAAGTGGTCAGCTGGTAACTGCAAAAGGAACAACATCATACCGCCCTGTAGCATTAATTTTAAAGATGAAATGCAGCCATACGTAACTCTGGCTACATAATTTGCGATCTCCAGAAATGTATATAGGGCTACACTTTTTTTTTTTTTTTTTATGCGCCAATGTTGCATACATAGTAGGGGAAATACTATGGTCAAAGTCAATTGCTACAAATTTCCATTTGCTACCTTTAATAACCAAGACTCCTTAATAAATGTGGTCCCACTTTATATTAACTAATATTTACTTTTACCAAAATTAATCATTTTTTACAATGTACTTATTGTGTATATACACGTTTTTACATTGTACTTATGCTTGATTAAATACCTGTATGTAATTACATCTGTAATGACATTTGTAAATACATTTTTGACCATCCCTTACACATTAACCCACCCTTAAACCTACCGATACCACCAAACTTGTCCTTAACCCTACCCCTATCCCAGCTCAAGAGCACTATGAGTGTTTTTAAGTACATTATGAACACAATAAGTACATTGTATTTATTTTTTTGATGCAACTACATGGTAGTTAAGGACACTTAATATAAAGTGGGACCATAAATGTTTACTCGACGATGTCTTCATAACATTCATATACAAATCGATATGTTTATAGCTAGTTTCAGAACAGTGTCAAAAGCCTCAAAAGACAAAAGACAAGCACAGGCCTCAAAAAGACAAGCTCGGGCCAATGGCCTGGAAGCTTGTAACCCACTAGAGGGTTGTAAACAAACATTTCTGGCATGCTCTTCACTGCGACCGACAGATTGGACTGTTATCTGGGCATAGGCAGGCCATGGAGAGACAGACAGAGTCTGTCCAGTTGCTCTGGGACAGGATGAAGAAGAATATATACAGCCCAGTTTCCAAACAAGGAGGTGCTTCTTTCATTGACTTTGGGATGTAAACATGTCCATTGGAAGCCAGGTTTATGGAAACAATGACAATCTAGAGTGCTGTTTAGGATTCGCTAAAAAAAACAACCTCATACAGTATGCACTAAAACTGATTTAAATCAAGGTGATTCAGATCAACCTTGAGATAAAAGCCCCTTTGGTCAAAAGATAAAAGTTCTTTTGGTCTTGCAATAATATGCATTCTGACACGCAATGGTGTGAAAGAAAGAAACCTACCTTGTCTTTCTTCTGTTTTTCGTCCTGATATATAAGCCATCTCTCACCGTTATTGCTGTAAGCCACCTTATAGGAGCCGACAAACTGAACATGTCCAAAGTCTTTTGCCCCTTGGGTAATAATGCCTGTAATTTTTGTTGGCCGAAGCATGTCAACCTGAAAAAACACAGAGAAAAGGAAAGAATGAGTGCTCTTCTTTCAGAGAGAGAATTTAGTGACCGCTTGATTCATTAAATAGCCCGAGTCTTTCACCCGTATCTTTAACAATAACTTCTAAAGATTCTGTACATTTGTTTGGAGGGCATCATCAATTATTCACAGCAAAATGGGCAATAAGAAGTAGCCTTTTATTTCAGCTCAGCAGAGCTGTGATTGCTAGCCACAGCAATATGTGATAATTGCATTTGCTTAATATTTTATGTGCTTGTATTTACTGAGATTTTGTTGCAAAGCTGAAAAACAAACTTTTTTTATTTTGCTGGGTTTTATGTCATTTGGTTTGAATAACAACCTAAATATGACTTTAACTGTTTGTCAGCAAAAGAAAATCTAACTTTCCAGCTGATAAATGAAATGAAATGTATTTTGTACTATTTTGTATATTTTTTTTAACTGAGGACTGACTTTCCGTTTGTACAGGCAGACATTCAGATGGTACTGTTTAACAAAACCACTTACAGCACATATACCCACTGCCCTTAAGAGAAGAAGCTAAATACCAATTATCTCAATTATGTCAAGTCATAAAGATATGGTCACATTAGCTAAATGTTAGCCTCCATTTGCAATAGTGTGCGTTTTGATGTATGAAGCACAATTCCGACAGACTTTAAAACAGCTTTCTGTTGGTCAACATGGTGAATCTAAGTGATTAAATTGCATGGGTAAATATTTCACCCAAATTCTGAAGTTAAATCAAAATGAAACGACTGGATTAATTACTCAGTAATTACTCACCAAATAAATAAATAATTATTTACTCATATACGTTAATCTTGTCCTCTTTGACTTCCATTTTTCTTTTCCATATTATGGTAGTGTATGACACATGCTGGGTTACCCAGATATCAAATATCTTCGATGTGTTCAGTAGCACTAAGAATTTATTCACATGAGGAGCAAATTGAGGATGAGAAAATGATGACAACTTTTCATTTTTGGATGAAAGCATTTGTAAAACCGACTTTGGCAGAATAAGACAGCTACAGTTTAATAGTAATTTTGAGCCTGTCTAGCATGTTTTGGTTTAAGTTTACTCCATATTTAAATATGGCATTCTGTAAAGGATTCAGATGAGTTCTGTATGTTTTGTAGTTTATGATGGCTTCTGCAAGATATCCACTCTGTTCGATTGTGTCTCTAAACCTGAGCAGTCTGTGCGTGCGAAACCATTCATTCACCTCAACAGAAAATATACTTAGACTCTCTGAATTATTTATCCTCTATATAGTGCACTATGTGCCATTCACCATATAGAAAATAGCAATTCTGTAAACAATAGACCAGTGCTGGGGAAAGTTATTTTGGTCACACTTTATTTTGATGGTCCATTTGTTGAATTGAAGTTATGTTGCAACTAATTCTCATTAGATTCTAAGTAAACTGTTAGGTTGGGGTTAGGGGTAGTGTAAGTTGATATATACTTGCAAAGTTTCTTATAGTCAGTTAAATGTCTGTTGAATGTCTGTATCAAGTCTACTAATACTTAAATGGACCATCGAAATAAAGTGTTACCTTTTTTTTATTTATTTTTTTATACATAACATAGTTAAAATTATACATGACAATCTTGCATTACAGCTTTAAAAAAGTAGTTAAAAAGTAACTAAATTACTTTAAGTATTGCTTTACTTTACTAGTTACTTTTGAAAACAAAGAGTGCGCAGCTCATGTTATGTAATGCATTATTCTCCAACACTGCGAGATGGACAATTTCAGTCACAGCTTTAACATCTATGACAATATGAAGCGGGATGCTTCACAAAGTTTACAGGGAATAGTTTAAAAATAAATGCTGTAACAGAAATCGTAGGTGGCAATGACAAGGACACACAATGCCATAAAATAACAAGAAAGAAACCTTGGCAGGAAACATGACACAAACTCCCTTTTAAACCTCATAAGTCTATATCTTTCTGGTGCAGGCTGTAGATGAACTTGTTTCATAGAATCAATGATATCCTTTCACCAGTACAATAACAAGCACTATACTATGTGTTTGTTGTTGTTTTATGTATACAGTATTTACAGAGGCAGTCTATATTGAGCGCTCTGTATATAAACTGTGGTTACTATATCACTATACTATATTGCTGCTTTATTGTTGTGTTTATTCCAACACGGCTCATGCTTAGCCTCTCCACCGAAGTCACTGAAAAACCAACATGTTGTTCCTTTTATTTCTCTGTGAAAGAGAAACAACAATATACCTTCACTCGACTTCTCTTTAATTAAGTTCAGTCAACACACATATCTAAGGGGACCTGATGTCATTTTATAAGCATCGACGCATACATTTTATTCTAAATGGTGGCAGAAATAAACTCATCTCATAAAACTGTTACTTGATTAGCATTTTACATATGTGAAAATTCCAATGTAATTAAAATGATAAGTGTAATGAAAATGAGTGGCCTGGAATGCAAATAAATGCTTGACACACCTGCTTGTCCTTGATTTCACACAGAAGCTTGAACCCAAAGCTAATCTCACTCAGACCAATGAATCAAGCCAGTCCGTCTGAACAAAGGAGGACCTTGACGCTGAAGCAGTAATTGCAGTTACGTGTAAACCTGAGCACACAGTGTTTTATCTCCGATGCCGGCAAATGAATTCAAATGTTTTAGCTTGCGGACTGTCTTAAATGATAATAAAAAACCCAATGTGGGGATCTGTTAAGAATGAATTGCGCTCGCTGCTTGCAGTGTGCTGTCCGCATTGTTTTAATGCTCAATTCACTAAAGAAATTATGTAAATCAGTCAATGGCGCAAACTTGCCCAAATCACCTAAATTGGCTTTTTAAAATGCAGAAAGTATGCTTGTCTACACTGCGCTAGATATATAACTGGTTATAATGCACTTCTGTGCCATTTAGAGAGCCAGTGGCACACCATTTGCTAATAGCCCAGTGTGAAATGCACCAGTTGAATAGCAATGACTTTTGTGAATAAGGCTCAACCCATAAGCTTAATTAACATAGAGAGATGTGTTTGTGCTCAGCAGCACTGACAATAATTATACAGTCTGGTTTAACTTCAGGTAAATTTGTTTACTGAAATAAATTTGTTTTTTGTACTGACATACTGCGCAATGGCTAGCAAGTTTAGCCTTCAAATTGACAATAGATGCCTATGGATTGGATTTTGGCAAAGTGTAAAACATAAATAAATAAATAAATAAATAAATAAATAAATAAATAAATAAATAAATAAATAAATAAATAAATAAATAAATAAAATAATAATAATAATAATAATAATAATAATAATAATAATAATAAAATAAAAAATAAAATAATAATAATAATAATAATAATAATTTGTTTGCAGTAACTTTCTTCAAGGAATACAGATTGAATACAAGGAGATTATGGATTATATACACTATGGAATATAAATAATTATACATATTTAGTTTTAAATGGCGGCACTTTAGTGCAATGGGTAGCGCTGTGTGTATGTCCTGGTCTTCCAGATTTGGAGTTGAGCGTTAGACTAACAACCCACCTCGTAAAAATTAAATGTTATGAAACACCAACATGGTGAGGCCCTGGAAGTAAGTATTTAGTATAATTTTATCATCACTTTTACATCTTATAATTCAGAATTTTCTTTATTAAGAATTGTATTTTTACTTCTCACAACTGTTTATATATATATGCTTCCTTACAATAAAAAAATATGGGATATACATTGAGGAAAAAGGTAACAAGTGGATGTGACACTGACAACTGGGGTGTGGATCCAAATGCAGATTTATTAGCGAGGTTAGGTTAGCAATGGTCAACAGGACTAAACAGATGCATAAAGACAGTCCAGAATCGTAATCAAGAACAGGCAAGGGATCAAAAGGCTGGCGGCAGGCAGGGATAAACAGATAGCAAGGCGAACACAGGAAAACAAGACCAAGGAAACGCGTTGTAATGTCACATGAAGTAAGACTCAGCGACAGTGTGTGTGTCTGTGCAGTTTAAATAGTCAGTTGTGAGTGGCTTCAGCTGGGAGTCTCAAATCAGTGGTGACTTGGCAGCCTGATCTCACGAGAAAACGTAAGTATTTTACGTTTTGCCAGTTTAGTGGCTAATTCGTACAAATTCGAATGAGTTCAGTCGTACAAAAATGTACGATTTTATAAAGGTGGCACCCAACCCCACCCCTAAACACAACCGTCATTGGTTGATGAGCAAATCGTTCTGAATTGTACAAATTACATCGTACAAATTTATATGAATTAGCCACTAAATAAAAAGTTACGAATTGCCGTGAGATAGCGTTGGAATTGGAGCAGGTGAGTGTGTGTGTGTTGCATGACTGGGGATGTAGTTCATAAAATGGCAGGTTTGTAGTTCTTATGTGATAGTGTGTGTGTACCAGCGATCTCTGGAAGTTTAGATCGCTGTTGATCGTGACATAAAAAGTCACAATTGTGAGATTTTAACATGCTATTGCAAGTTTATAACATACACTTGTGAGTTATACCAGCCTGATCTCACGAGGAAACTTAACTATTTTATATTTTGCCAGTGTAGTGGCTGATTTGTGCGAGTTCAGTTGTACAAAAAAATAATGATATTTAAAAGGAAGCACAGCACCCAAAACCACACTAAACCCAATCGTTGTTGGTGGTTAAGCAAATCATACTAAATTGGAAAAGAACAATCATACGAATTCCTATGAATTAGCCATTAACCTGTCACCCAGCACTCACTTTTGGGGATTTACACCTACCTAACTTTAAAAAGTAACAGTTCCTGACTCCAGTAAGCTACAAACACAAACTAGGTATCATTGTAAAGAAAACACTATGGGATATACAATGCTAAAAGGGGAAGTGTCATGCTCAAAAATATTAATCGAATGAGATAATTTTTTTTTTTTTTTTTTTTTTTTTTTTTTTCTACAATGATCTTATTATATGGGAGAAACCAGTGTCATTTCCGGTTAAAAAGGAAAAAGAAAAATCTTGTTGGTTGAATGAAAGTAACTTTAATGAAAGTCAGAATTTGCCCGGGCTATGATTAATTTCAGGCTTGACTGTATATATGGACAATTCTAAAAAGAAATGTCTGAATTGTAGAATAGAAACAACCAGAAATAACTTGGTTGTTAGGCAAAAAGTCAGAATGACCTTTTTTTTCAGAATTATAAACAAAACAGAAACACCTTCCACACCATTCATGTATTTTATTGTCCCTTCATTCTAATATAACACCTGCAGACACAGATTTTCATCATCGCCATTAGCATATTTGGCATGTTTTGTTTTGCATAGCTCATGCAGTTTACATAGAAATACTGTACAATTACATTCTGGGAAAAGCTGGCACATGAAAGAAATCAAATTAAACAGGCTTCATATGGTTATACTGTTGAAAAATCAGGGTTCCTGTCGCTGGACTAAATTGGCTCTGTGTTGAAAAGCCTTTTTATTTAAAATCCTTTGAATTTTCTGACCCAGTTTCATGCTGTCTGGAGAGTTGGATGCAAAGGTACACATGCAGGTAAAGATGTGATGTTCTCGCTCTACAAGAACATATAACATCCAATAAAGCAGACAGTACTGTAAGGTGCACACAGCATGTGAGAAGTGCTCAAGCTGTGGTTATAAGTAAATGTTATACATGTTATTACATAGTACAGTCTGGAACTGTACTATCTCTAGTCTGGAACTAAAACAGAATGACTTGCTAAGATCTTATTATTCTTCGCTTTTGTACCTTCCCTAAAACCTCACACATTACTGCTGTGCACACATTATTCAGAAGCAAATGGCAGCACTATATCAATCATGTTTGCAAGAAAAAAAATAATTATATTAACACATTTGATTTTCCTTTAACATCTTGCCTGAATTAAAGCCTTTATGGTAAACGCCACATGGATAAATATGAACTGGTCTCATTGCATCGGTTTTTCAGAGAAAGTGCAGCAGTATGAACTGATGGCGATATCTATGAAATTTTTAAGACAAGTAGTCTATTTAACTAAGCCATTTATTTACACTACATGACAAAATCTTGTCTCCCATCCAAGTTTTAGAAACAACAAATAATAACTTGATTTCTGTTTGATCATTTGGTATCAGAAGTGGCTTATATGAAAGGCAAATGCCTATAGATTACACTTATTTTACCAAAATAAAATATGGTCATGCCTTGATTTTTATTTATTTAATTAGGACAGTAAGGTCTGACTTTGCTTAGACAACAGTCTTGTCATTTAACAAAAATAATGTACAGTATAGAATATAAAATCATGGTGCAGTGGAAAAAATAATTAATATTGTGTATGACTCCCATGAGTTTGGAGGACTGCATCCTTACATCTCTGAAATGACTCAAATAACTTATTAATAAAGTCATCTGGAATGGCAAAGAAAGTGTTCGTGCAGGACTCCCAGAGTTCATCAAGACTCTTTGGATTCATATTCAATGCCTCCTCCTTAACACTGTAAAAAATCCAACTTACAAATTGTTAACTTAGTTTAAAATTGTAAGTTAGGCGGACATATTTTTGAGCTCAGAGTTGAATTTACTCATAAAAATGATTCAACTGCATGTTTGGAACTGTTTGTTCAATGAAAGTAAAAAAATTCAGTTGAGGAGACTTTAAATTTTGATTTCTCTATATCTTCAAAAAATAAAAAAGTTGAGTTAAATAAAAATTTTAAAGCAAACGGCTGCAAAAAATTTTGAGTTTATTAAGCTTCAGTGTTTGAAGTTGTGCCAAATTATTGTGCCAGTGGTGTAGTGGTTAGTGCGTCGACACATGCACTCCGGTGTTCACGGCGACCCGAGTTTGATTCCTCGTGGTCCTATGCCGATCCTTCCCCTCTCTCTGCTCCCCATGCTTTCCTGTCAATACTCTATCCTGTACTGTCCATTAAAGGTGAACCACCCCCCCCCCCCCCCCCAATATATAAAATACATAAATAAAAAAAAGGATAATTGACTTAAACCAACCTTTTCGGTCAACTTAAAAAAATTATTTGGCTCAACTTCAACCACTGAAGCTCAATAAACTCAAAATTTCTTTGCAGCCAGTTGCTTAAAAACTTTAAGTTAACTTAACTTTTTATTTTTTACAGTGCATCTTACCGCAGGCATGCTCAATAATGTTCATGTCTGGTGAGTGGGCTGGCCAATCCCGGAGCACCGGGATTGTTTTCAGGAACTTTGATGTGGAGGCTGAAGTATGAGAAGGAGCGCTATCCTGCTGAAGAATTTGCCCTCTCCTTTGTTTGTAATTTAATGGGCAGCACAAATGTATTGATGCCTCAGGCTGTTAATGTTGCCATCCACTCCGCAGATTTCTCGCACACCCCCATACAGAATGTAACCCCAAACCATATTTTTTTTCTTCACCAAACTTTGAAACAAACAAAAACACCAAGACTGTTTTCTTTGAGAATCTTGGGTCCATAGGTTATCTGCAGTATTTGTGATGATTGGGATACAGTTCAGATAATTCATTGGAAAAACCTACCCTCTGCCACTTTTCCAAATGATCAACTAGAAGTCAAGTTATTATTTGTTGCTCTTACAACTGAGGTTAGTGACAAGACCTTTGTCAGGTATGTATATTGTTGATATAATAGCAATATTCCAAAAAAAATCTGTGAGACACCAAAAAAAAAAACAGTAATGGACTTTGGTAAAGCTTTTTGGTTTATCATAAAGGCACACAGAAGTGATGCGACCTGCTGTAAACTGCTGTGCGAAATACTGTACAAATATGTTGTGCAACCAGTATATCCCATTCTTTTTTTAAATGACCAATTCTCTATGTACACTTCTTTTCTGTGCATACATTGATTAATTATATGGATTTCATATCAAATTTACTTTGATAAAAGTTTACAGAAAATACTGTCGATACAATGAATCACATGGAAGTTTGTTTCTCTGTTAGATATTATACAATACATTTTGCATTTACTTGTTTGTCCTGTACTGACACATTGATCTCAATTTTGTAAGCTGGATGTTCTTGATGATCAGATTGTTCCCAATGTGATTGAAGGACGGCGTGCCTTTCTGATGCTAGGGGGCGCTATAACTAAAGCAAACCTCTGCGGCTGCAATATTTGCTATTTACTACCAAAACAACAGAGCACCCACAGGCTCGAATCTGTCAGATTTGGCAATTTTTGAACAATTTTCCAAACTGATTTGGCCCTAGTGATTGCCTCTTGTGGCTTTTTGGCTGTAGGATAACAGGCAAACTGGTTTTAAGATATTTTTGAACACAAAATACAGTTAGTTCCTGCAATTCTCTCTATGGTCCCTTTCATTGCAATCAAACAGAAGCTTTTAAAGTAGCTGCTGAACAAGGTCAGGTGTTTTTAGGAAATGGCCACTTATCAGGTACATTTATGGCTCTGCTTAAAGCATAATGTTGCCATTTTATCAAAACCTACACAGCTGGTTGAACAACCTTTTTTTTTATCAGCAAATCCTAAACAAGTGCTCACAAATAGGTTTTGGTAACACTTTATTTTGATGGTCCATTTGAGTATTAGTACATGTCAATTTACACTAACCCTTACCCCAACCCAAAGGTCTACTTAAAATCTAATGAGAATTAGTTGGCATGTAGATGCAATGCAACTTAAATTCAACAAACCGACCATCACAATTAAGTGTGACCATACTGTATGATTGTATAGATGTTCATTCAATTTCATTCATAAATATAACAACTTACTGTATTATGTATCATGTATTTTAGATTGATATGACAATAGATCTAATCTGCTTGATAAGAGAACAACAAGACTGAGTGTGAGCCCCTCGAAACAGACAAGACTGAGAGCAAATTAGTCCCTCGTGGTGAATATTTCATTGCTCCACTCAGTTCCTTCAAGCCTGAATCGTTCTTCATCTGTACAGATTCTCACTTAAATCGCTTCTTTTCATCCCATTACATTAATTAGTTCCACTGCTTAACAAACTGCATACAAATCAGACCTGGAAAATGAAATACCTCCGGTTGAGAGAAAACGAGAGAGAAAGAGGTAGCAGAAGGAGGGAGAAAAAAAGAGAAAGATGCAACATTTTCATGAGTAAAAGCATCTCCAATTCATAGCAAGCATCCAGTTTCCAACAGACCTGACAGCTTCTCAATTCAGAGAGCACTTGCTCTGCATGCATAATTCACACAACCAAACCTCATCTAAGAGCTACACATTCGTACAAAAATTACTTTTTTTTTTGTAGCCGGAAATAAAAACACCTTTACGAGAACAAAGAAAAGGTGCATTCAATCAAGAGCACATTTGAAATCAAAGCATTCCTTTTGGTGAACATCCACATGTGGGTTTAATGTGACCGCTCTTGTATTACAGAAGCTTAAAAGTCTAAAAATAAATAAATAATCCACCACTGCATTAATTCATTCCAGCATAGCTACAGATCATTTAAAAAAAGATTACTCCTTAGAGGAAATCAATTTCTTTAGCCATCTATGCTTCAAATCCAGTTAAGAGCTAAGGACATTCTTAAGGTGACAAATGCGGCTCCTAGTCTGTAGACGTGTTGGGAATCATTCTTGCTCATCTGTGACAGGACGAGATAGAAGCTTAGATATTTATCAGGTCATGCGCTGATCTTTTCTCTTCTTTTTGTTAAGAGACCACTGTTTGAAGAATTATGTGGATTTTTATTTGGTTACTTGAAAGATCCACAGAATTAACCGGAGCTTGAAAAGCAAAAGGTTAGAGTTGTCAGTGTCCAAGTACTTTGTCTTTGTACCACTGAGAGTTATTGAGTTACTGAGAAAGTAATAGTGAAGTTTTTTTCAGGCAGTAAAATGTCTGTCAATACAGTGTTAGCAGATATTAGTCTACTAATACTCTAATGGCTGCTAGTTGACGTGTAATTGCGAAGATACCCTTAAGCCCTATTTAAATGGTAATCGTTTTTTCACAGGGATGTTTCTCACCATTTACAGGGGATAGTTGGTTATTTTATAGCAGTATAAATCCAGAATGTCAATGCTTTTTTATTTTTTCTCTCATGGCAAAATTATCTTGTTCTGTTGTATCTGTTTTTTGACTAACACCAAGGTTGGGTGCTGATTTAATCAAACCAGGCTCATTGGAAATATAATGCTTCAGGCAAAATTTTTGCTAAAAATAAAATAAGTTGCTCATTTCAGGTGAAAAGGGTGCTGTCTATATTTTTTGTGAACCTGAAATACATTACTTATGTTGTGTTCACACCACAGAAGTGGAACGTGTGGATAAATCGCGCTATTCGTGAGTAAATAGATGCATGAACATTTTGAGTTTACTCGCTTCATTTGAGCATCAACATCCGCTTAATTCGCATGCCAAATCAACTTCATTCGCACATCAAATTCACTTGAGAACAGACGCAGATTCGTGTCATGGGCGGGGCTTCTGTCTGCCCGGTGAATGTAGCTTCGATGCTAAATCGTCACCTTGGAATTATAAGGCTTTATCTGCGTTCAGAATGATTTTGAGATATTGAGTTTCAAAGTCTTTGCATTCACAAAACTAAACACGAGACATGTCACTCGTATAGTTTTGAATGGGGAAAAGCGTAAAAGTCAATATGACGAATGAAGCCCCAACTACTAGAACAGGAGCCAACCATTGATTGTTGTAGACTGACATTTCTCCAGGAGAGAAGGTAATAGAAATAGTGCTTTCACGACAGTATAGTGGTCAACAAAAGCGCTGGAATCTCAACGAATACTTGCTTCCCGGACATAATAAATCCAAATCAATCTTGAAATCTGTGTTTTAAATGAACCACGTGCACTCGAAAACAAAACTTGGTTTTGTAATCTGTAATCCAGACTAAAAGAGTTGCTGTAATTTCTGGAGGAGATTCACCATCAAGACGAAGTTGTGGATTACTTTAGAAGAGCAGCATGATCAGACAATCATTATCCAGAGGATTGTAATGTGTAGAATGGCCATAAATGAGGTTGTTGTCGTGATCTTGTTCCGTTCGAGCACGCATGCACATTAGCTTGGGAAACCTGAAAATATGTCGATTTTGTTAGATACGGATGTTTAGAAATGAAAGACAGTTGTTGTTTAATTTCACTGGTGATTCCGAATATGTAATGTGATCGTAAGTTTTGCAAACAGTTTTGGAGAATTTTATGTTTCCCCATTCAGACAGAATGCCCGAGCATACTGACCGAGAGGTGTTTCAAAGATGGCCGTCGAGTGAAATGACTTGCCTTAAAGGGACTTTGGTTGGAACTTTATATTCAGAAGTTCCCTTAAGAAAAAAGGCTATAATCAACAGAACGCCCAAATGAGGACAATTAAATGAAAGTGTCACCTATTTTTAACTGTTGAGAAAAGAATAAATTAATAATGTCCAAAAATAAATAAAAAATAAATAATGTCCAAAATCTCTTCAATTCAAAAATTTTATTAATCATTTTGCACAATGTCCATCAGCTTCCCAATCTGTTATTTAGAATATAATTTTGTATAGTTTTCCTTTCAATAGTTTAAAGAAACATAACTTCAATAAACATGAAAAGGTGTTAATTTATATTATTGTGAAAATTTATGAGTTAACAGTCTACAGCCTCAAGGCTCAAGCTATATGATATTTTTTTCTGCTTCCAGCGGTTGGAAAATACATAGAGGTTAGTAAATAAAACCCTCAGACCATTATAGACACACGCGAGGTGCACAGTGATGCGGTGATAATCTTTTTAAAGCAGACAGAGGCAATGATTAAAGAATGTTAAGTGAATTGCGAAGCTAGATGCATCTCCTCTCTTCCTGAAGTAACACCGTTTATCGACTAATCGAATTTGCGCTGACACTCAGGGAAATCAACTCAAATTGGGTAAAGTGAAAGTTTCATTGGCCTTCATCAAACAGAGGGTCTGTGATGAGGATAAGAAGCATGCTCAAATTGGATTAGCTAATTTTTAGATCATTCACAAAACACAGAGTTAACATTTACGTGACTCTCAGTTCTGGAGGAGACAGGGGGAAATGTCCCCTAAGTATGTAAACAACCACATGCATACTTGATTTTTTGAAAACATGAGGTGAAAACTACCACTAACAGATTTTCATCAAGGATAGATTTCAGTAGGTTTAGCTCACACAAAGACTCAAAACAAATGTGAAAGTGACACTTTTATACACTGATCACTGTCTCTCCACTGTTTATTTTATGGTAACAGTGAAAAATATATAATCTAGCACATGACAGATGAGCTGAAACACCTGCACCTCCAAAAAAATGATATCTTCCAATAATAAATAAAATACTCCTTCATGCACAGGCACAAATATGTGCATCTGAAGGGTCACAGACATACTGAAATCACCAAGTCATATACAAATTTCTAGATCTACCTCCTCAGAAAATGTAAGAAAAACCACATGTATGCAAATAGCACTTGCTCTCTGTGGTTTAAACATGTCAGGATGAAATGTTTCAGCTTTAGTCTTATTGTTTTTTTTTTTTACAAGAGGCCATTCAGTTCAACAAGATGAAGTCATTTTAAAATCAGATAAAACACTGAAAGTCATTGCACTACTATGGCAACACTTTAGAATAACTGCACACTATGAAATGAAGCATTAGCAATTAGTTAATCATTTGTTAAGCTAAATAACTTACATTAATAGACATTAGTGAGTAGTTTAAATAAAGTACAGCTACAAATGCTGTATTCTTGACTTAGACAAACACATATATACTGTGTTTAATGAATGTATTTTCATACTTTATATGTATTCATTATTTAATTCTTTACTAAATTAAGCGTTGCCTAATTTACAAACCAGCAATTTGAGAAGAGCTCGAGTATTTTAAGATTAGATCAGAATCAGATCAGAATTGGTAAGTAAATGAACTATTCAAAAGAACATCTTGATTTTTTAGGCATATAGTAATAGTTACTTTGTTTATTAATGCATTATTAATAATAATTCTTACAGTTTTGTGACCTAATTTGTAGTGATTATGCTTTGTAAAACCCTTAAATGACAATTAAAGGCATAGTTATATTCTAAACAGAAAAAGGGACATTAATGGTCACACTTTATTTTGATGGTCCGTTAGTTGAATTCAAGTTACATTGTAACTAATTCTCAATAGATTATAAGTACACTGTTAGGTTGGGGTTAGGGTTGGGGTTGGGGTTAGGGTAAGTGTAAGTTGACATGCACTTGCAAAGTTTCTTATAGTCAGTTAAATGTCTGTTGA
>CAIGQQ010038283.1:2817863-2830363 GCA_903798035.1 Danio albolineatus
TATATATAATATTCTATATTTTATTTTAACCATTTGGCAAATGAGCGACTGCAGAGTGACCTACGACACAACATTACTAATATTGAGTTTCAGTTCAATTCAAACTACTAAAAATTATCTAAACAATGCAAGTAAAATAAAATTGTGTTATTGGTTGAATGCATATACTGTATATACAAGTTGTGTCACGATCACCCACGATCTCCACAGTCAGAGATCGCTGGTTCACACACACACCTCCGTGAACTACAAATTGGCTAAAGGACTACAACTCCAGTCATGCAGCGCACACACAAACTCCTGCTCCATATCACGACTGATTGCATACACACCACTGGAGGACCATCAAAGACTGATTACACTCACTACATAAGCAGCACATACACACAATATCTTTGCTGAGTATTGTTATCTGTTTTGTGACATACAAAGCGTTTCCTTTGTTCCTGTTTGTCTGTGTTTTTTCGACCCTTGCTTTGCTATTTGTTATCCTTGCCTGTCGCCAGCCTTTTGACCTTATTCCTGTTTTACGACCACGATTTTGATTCTCTGTTTGCCACGTTATTGCTGCTATACTGACTTTTAATATTAGACTGCAATTGGATCCTCACAACCGTTGTCATTGTCACCACCTGTTACAAGTTGTTTATTAGGAGTGTATGTAACAACTGCTTACAGGGGCATCTAATTGTTAGAAAATAATGAAGTGGACGATAGACCATGTTTGTGCATTATTTGCTAAGAATTCAACAGACTTGAATCATGCTGCTTATTCTACAATTTCCACACCCAAAGACACTCTTCAGATGTTGTATTTGAAGACATTTGTCAGGCCTATGTCCTCAAACTGCTCCTGTGTGTAGGACAAATTTCTTACGCATCTTATCCGAAGCCTTTTGTTTTGATGTGATTTTCTGAGAGTTTTAGGCTGTGAAATAACTGAAAGTATTCACCGTGGTGATATAGAACTGTAATGCGGTCAAGACCTGCTTGGGAATAATTTGCCTGTGCATTTGCCTAAAAATAGCTACTCATTTTAGATTGCTCAATCACTATGAAGTATTTAACAATAATGGCATTTACATCTTCAACAAAAAATACAGAAAGTGCTTTTCAAACACAATGCAGCAAATTAGCATTAAAAAAAGACTAAATTCCAAATAAAGACCTTTCTAATCAGCTTCTTCATACAATCTCATCACATCCAGCACACAGAGAAGCACTAATGTCCTTCTTGCATGACTTTATGACAGTGGGAGAGATATGGAAATGAGTGCACACAGATGCACAACTCACCATGTGAATGCATACACATGCATTAATGCATACACTTGTGCACATTTGGCACAAATCACACTCTATAAACAGGTATGCACATTTAAGGTGGAATCACCGAGGTAAAAAGGTGATCTGACACACTCTCATTCCGGTCAGTTGAAGCGTTTATAATGCTGTTACAACCCGCCAGTCTAGTATGTCCCTAAGTTTCATTTTATTTATTTATCCAGAGTTTCCAGTGGCTCATTTCACAGTTGATGCTCCATACTCCATGCACATTTCAGGTTTCAACAGTCGAAAGATCAAGCACATGAAGTGACAGAAAGCTCAGTGCTTGTTTTCTCTTTCTCTGCAGACTGAGCACGCTACATGTTCTTGCGCTTCAACAGATAAATACATGTCAATATCTTAACAATTCCCTAAATAAAGACTAAAATCAGTCTGTTGTGTCTAAAGTCAAATTAAACAAATGTGAAAGAAATTTCTTTAAGTGACATCAGCCATTAAAGTCTGCTTGAATTCAAAGTTTACAGTGCTTTTTTTTGCTAGCTCATATCGTTATTCTAAAGGTGAATAATTCATCCATGCATATTAATCCATTAATAAACAAATGTTTGTTTTGGTTATCTGGAGTTGTGGTCCTTCTGTTTATGTCAACCAGTAGCAAATATGAATACCCTCTTTTACCATTAGTTTGCTATGAGGGAATGACACGCAAAAAAAAGCCCCACCCCATACTCAATATTCAATTCAACTGGAAGTACATCAACAGGCAACACTTGTTTATAAGACTAGGGTGTTCAAGCATTATTTGCTCCATTATAACATTTACATGCGAAGATGACAACTTGACACAAACAAATACATAATCTGTAATTTTTCTTTGTCATGACAACCTGACATTATCAAGACAACAAAATTATGTTTGCCATGAAATCATTATAAACGTGTCGTGAATTTTATAACAGCATCCTTTATATATATATATATATGTAATAAAGTTGGCGGCCACCTGGCCGCCGGGAAGAAGGAGGCGGAGAACCGACGCATTTTTAAAGCAATATTTTTAATGATATAAATAAAACAAACGGACGGCAGCTCCTCACGGAGACTGCCGTCAAACTGAAAGCAAAAGTAAAACAATATGTCCGGGCCCGGTCCTCTCTCCTCCTTCTCTGCCCTTATTCCTCCCTTTATAATCCAGAGCTCCTTCCGTGGGACTCGAGGCACCTGTGAGCCACAGGTGTTTCTTATCTGTGGCTGGCCTCGCCCGTTCCCACGGCTCTCGGCCACGCCCCCCTCGCCACAATATATATATTGTTTCTGTTTCTGTTGAAACGCTGATGGCAAGGCGCTGTGTTTTGGCCTCACCTAAGCTTTTGGCTTTATCACATTTATCTCCCTCACTTGCCATGCTGAACTCTCAGAAATTCAACACACACACTGACACGAGCAAAAGTGATGTTAACAACTGATTTACATACTAAGAGGTGATTGGACAAGTCCTCGCACGTGCAATGTGAATAAAATGTAATCTGAAGCACAAAGGCGGAACATTTTTTGCTTTGTTGCAGTTGTTTTTATCACCAAACCAATATTAATAATACATATTCTGAACCGCGGATCACGATTACGTGTTACGATTTTTTACCGAGAACTGTTGCATTCCTAGTATCTTAATAGGTGTATCACTATTTTTTAAATAAGGCTTATCAGCATCCTGAAGCAAAATTATTATGTGGCTACTTGCCACAAATCTGAGATGTAGTAATTTATTAACTCTTTAATAAAAAAAATTCTAAATGCAGCCTGCACTAACAAACTTATTATTCAGTCGCAAGATGGTGTCAAACGGTCATGAACAGTAGCATGAAAGATAAGCGTATAGCAACCCAGGCTCATTCTGAAAACAAACCGCTATAAACATTTCTGGAGTACACAGGAGGTACTTTTTTTTGCAGTTTTTGTTTTTGTGAATCCGCCAGAGGCTGTTGTGTATGCTTTTTGAGATCTCAAATTTCTCTATTCAGAATGAGCCATAACATATATGGGTGTTGACATATAGATATGGATGTGAAGCATTCCCCAATGATACCCAGACGAGCCTGTGGTATTAGTTTCAGCAGTTGTTATCTGGAAATAACATACCTTGAAATGCTGTGATTCACCGATCTGAGTCAAGTAGTCCAGAAAGTCATGTAATAAGGTGTAGTCCAAAATCTTGACAACATCAATCTGCATGTAATGCACAATTTCATAGCATAACTATTTGGTGTAACATATGTAGAAATGCTTGGAGAGACTAGACTGTGTTGAGGCATTTATTGTGCCTTCAAACAGCAAGTGAGAGCAGTCAGTCAAGTCTTTGTTTTCCCCAGAGGTGAAAAGCTGTCTGAGAGGCTCCTGCGGGACGGGGTGTGGAGAGACGTGTGGAAGGGGAGAGGAAAGCAGCTTAAGATTGTAGAGAGACCGCCAAGAAATGGGGGAAAAGTAATAGTCATAATACCGGGTTTAAAATGATTTGTTATCGCTGAGCGGGGAGCGTATGTATTGGTGCGTATGTGTGTGTGTTTCTTCACAGTCAGCTACACTTGATGACAGCTAATTCACCATCCGGCAGAGATTTCAAGGGGCCACACAAATCACTAGCTAAATTCATTCTCCTAGTCTTTAAGTCTCTCTGATGATGTATCAAAACCTCACAAAACCACTGACAGCGGGTACAGCGCTCGCTGGGAGAAAATGTCAGGCTTTTGGAAAGAACAATCTCTTTTTATGTTTCTAGGAGAAATCATGAGGTTAGACATCCTTATAGACATGCACAGCAATTAGATGTCATTTTAATTACTGATTACTTATTGTGTTTTGGTCATTTTGAATGATCAAAATAATCTTTGATTCATTTAAGTTGTTCATTAATAACACACATGTAACAACAAGAATATTATTTAAGTAAATAATAATTGCGTAATTAATTATCAATTTATATCCATTTTATACAATATAAAATAAATAACACAAGACTGATAAACCATAAAAAGGATAAAACAAGAATAAAGATAAATTAAAGGACAGTTAAAAATATATTATTTTATTTATTTATTTATTTATTTATTTATTTATTTATTTAGTTAGTTGTTTAGTTATTTATTTATAATTTATTATTATTATTATTATTATTATTATTATTATTATTATTATTATTATTATTATTATTAACAGGGCTTGACATGAACTTTTTTGATCACCAATCACTGTGGCTAGTAGTTTTCCATCATCATTAGCCCCTCGCCATTTTCACTTGCTGTTGTTGTGAAAATATATTTTATACGCATACATTTGACTTTGGCATGCAAAAATTACTTGATTTAAACTATGTGTTATGTTCACATGCCTCCTTGACTTTTAAAAAATATATTTCACATGAAATAACTAAGGCTCAACACTAAGGATTTAGGATTTTGTTTTTTTGCTACTTCAAACTAATTATTTCCTGGCCACAATTTAAAAAAAAATGTGACAAGCTAAATTTAGCTGTATACATACTCTTATTATTCAACAAAAATGTTCTTAAAAACAATTAATATTTTTTTAAAAATGCTAATTTAGCTAAAACTATATAAATAACCATGATTACAGATAAATGGAGAGTTAATCTCCTATTAAAACATGTTACTGTAAAGGATGATAATTAAACCATTTTAATAATCTGTTCAAAGAATGGTAAAAGCGAAAGCAGAAACCGCAGCTGCATACAAAAAAATCAGGAGCTCTTGAAAGGAGCAGGACAGTGGGTGCACGAGCACCGCTTTTTTCCAATATATTTCAAAGAGAAACGATAGCATCAGTTGCGTTTCCAGGCACAGTTGTTTTGCGCAAGGATCGAGCTTTTAAACACTCGCGCACTTCACATCAGTGGTCCCTCGCTCATAACGTCAGTAAGAGAAGATCGCCTGTCTCACCGTGCACCTGATCATCCTCTCATTCAGCATTCACCTGCTTTCTTTTGCTCACACAAACAATTATCAATCGTGCTGCTTCTCAGTTCTAAGCACATAATTGCACAAAATTGTAATCTTTAGGGATGAGGTAGCTCTGGCAATTAATTTTTTTTTTTTAAATCAATCAACCAAGGTAGTTAGTGTGGGTGTCTGTCTAACCTGTCACAACTGGAATCTACCCGCATTTTGCGGGCAGGCAGGTGTTAATGTCAAGCCCTGATTATTAATATGATTGCTGTTGTTGCTGTTGTTATTATTACACAAAAAGCAAGTAAGCAAAATTGATAAAAAGGCAAAAACAATAAGAGCAACAAGAGAAAAGACAAAAAATATATATCTTTAGCAGATACTACTACTCTACAGCTACTACTATATTATTATTATAATAAATCATATAGCAGGATAACTATTCATGCAATAGCTAACAAATATGTCATAGATTTTAAATAAAGTGTTAATGTTTGAAGTTTGTGCAATTTTAATTGGGGGGGGGGGGGTATTATTAAATTATATTATTAATTTATTCTAATAGCAGATTTATCATTTCCTCATTTGCATGGATAAACTTATTTTGCTTTCCACCCACCACCCTATTTAAAGGCTAAAATAATGAAATGAAAGTAAAATACATTTCTAAAATATTTTATCAGTTGGATATTTAAAAAAAGAAAAAAAGGCATAGCCATTTAATTAACTAAACACATTTCACAATTGTATGTATGTATGTATGACAGTATGTATGCATGTATGTATTTATGCATGCATGTATGTATGCATGTATGTATGTATGTACTGTTTCAATCAATCAATCAATCAATCAATCAAACAATCAATCAACCAATCAATCAAATATACATACTGTACATACATACATACATACATACATACATACATGCTCTAAGTTAGACATAAAATTGCTTCTGATATAATATTCTGCTCACATATCCCACCCATCATGTTAATTATACACCAATTAATCTCAATCTATCCTTTCACAGACTTGCGCAAGACAAAAACAGGGGTGACCAATTAAAGCCGTGTGACTAAAAGGCCATGACTGGGTGATCCTTCATGCTCATAATGGCCACAGATGCTGGAGTCACTTCATCTAATGGTGATGCACACTGGCGCCATGTGTGGAGGGGACATTGGAAACATCTGGCATGGCAATATTTGTCAGATTTGCGGAAACTGATTTGGTTGCGGACAGCGGACATAAAACGGCTGTAATTCCCCAAGGCTGTTTATCAGCCTGACACCCAATCACGCAAGAGTCCTTTACCAGTCGTGATTTCAGTTCTCTAGCCACTGACAGGGGGCTTCCAGCTGTTGTGGTGGATGCTTGGAGAACGAGAGGCAGGCTTAAGCAGACACACACCACTGCAGACTCTGTTGATTATGGTAACATGATATATCTGCCTTCATGCAAATATAAAAGTAGAAGAGCATTTCAGATGTGTTGTTGGTTCTCTGGATTTTTTTCTTTGATTTGCATGTTACTAGTAAAATGTTTATTTGTGTTTTATAAAAAAAGAATACTACCATTTAGAGACTTTATTAGCAGAAAATGACAAATAATACATAGAATATTAATTGTTTTCAGACCTAAAATATTTTGAAAAAAAACTTGCTTGAAACTCTAAACAAGACGCTATCCTTCATTTACTAAAAATCTCTTTTTTTAAACAGTAAAGTGTAAACATTTTACCAAAATATACTTATTTTAATTATCATTATTACCTGTTTTTAACCTATTATGATAATTTTATCTATTTTTTTTTTTATTCAAATCTCACAAACTGGATACGCTTTTTTAAAGGGTCACGAAACACCACAACATGTTTTTTTTTTTTAGATAATGACAGACATGTATACGTCAAACATTGCTAAAAACACTCTTAGGACACTCATATTTCAATAAAACAGGGAAAATTGTTTGTTATTGCATTGTTTAGAAAAGGGGTCTCAAACTCAATTCATCTGGGCGCTGCTCGAGGCAGAGTCTGGGTGAGGCTGGGCCGCATCACGTTTTCCAGATTTGTGAATATTATAATTTTTAAACACAAAATAAGATGGAAAAAAAAAATCAAGTTAATGCTGAATCAATTAACATAAATACCGAAAGCAAAACACAAATATTTCCCAGAACAGGATCCGGCTCAATTTAAGCCCTGATTTTTATACATTTATCTGCGTATAATGTCCCACTGGGCAGCAGCTTAAAAAAATAAAAAATGAAGTGTTGTGAATGAAGTGCGCTGGGACGAATAGAAACGAGGCAGCCACGAGGCATGGAAGAAAACACTCGCTGCTGTAACTTTCACTCATTGACAAATGTTTCTCTGCCTGCATCAAGCCGATGTCCTGCCTCCAAGAGCTATATACCCCACCGTGATTGGTAGGTTTATTCAGCTCTGTACACAACACCATAAAGTGCCATACATATCAAACTTGAGGGCTTCACTGATATTAAACTTTCAAATTGAGGAGTGGGCCAAAAACTACCGTCCCATGGGCCACATATGGCCCCTGGGCCGCGAGTTTGAGACCCCTGGTTTAGAACAACTTCGTCCTTCCAGTTGAAGAAGAAATCTTAAAGGCGATGAGATCATTGTGTAAATTCCAGCGTGGAGATTGGCTCTCTGTATCGGCTGGTACAAAGTGACATCATTGAGTTTTCAGCACATCTGTTAATTAATTCATGAGAAAGACTTAGTTTGAACCAATCAGCATGCTCTATTGTGAATGAGATGCAACTTCATTAATATGCTTGATATAGCTTCGCAGACTCCTTTTATCTGTTACAGTGTTTAGAGAGACTCCACATTATGTTACCGACCGTAATTTAAACAAGTAGTAGACTAATTGTTCTGAGACATGGGTCGTTATAGTGTTGCATTTACAAATGTGCCGAAACAAAGGTTTTGGACATTACAGTGGTCTGCTAACATGCAACAAAAATATGTTTGTAAGGAAAAAAATTTTCCCGAGAGCTTTTCGAATCTGGAAATGGTGAAATCTGGATTTGCCACTCGACTTCTTTTATAAAAAGACGTAATTCCAGTTGGTGTTGATTGTCCTGTCTCTATGGATTTGGTAAGTGTGTGATCGATGTTCTTTGTTTATGTTTATTCAGATGGCAAAGTTAGTTAGCAGTACCCTTTCCGTTTTTAAAGACATACCTTAGTTAAAATTATTTAGTTAGTAAGTTTACAGTAACATCACTACAACATTATGGACTGAAAATCCTCCACTTCCACACAGCTCTCAGATAAGCTGTAAATGATGCTCTTCGGAGTTGAAGGGGGTTCATGGTCCTTTAAGGTGCAATTCTCAAAATTAACAAACCTTTAACTATGACTTCTACCAGGCAGTCTGAATTTTCACACATGGTTTCGTGAACAAAAAGTATTATCTTTATATTTTTATATATAAATGAGTGTATACTGTATAAACAGCACACTGACTGCTATTCTACTACTGTCTTCCATCCAGACAGTAGCATGGCTAGCAGCTTTGCTCATTAACTCTAAATGAACTATGACTCATGTCACGCAGAAACATGCTTGCAGGAGTAAACTCTACCACTTCAAAGACGGTTAACCAGCCTATTAAACCCATACCATGACACAATCTGCTGAGTCACGCACAGCCATAATTATCCCACCTCAAACATTCAGGCTTTCTGCTGTGCTGAGGACATTTTCACCGATAACATGATGTGCTGCTTCGTTTAAAGACAGGGTCATGCCTCAGGATTTAGTCACTTCTGTCTGGAAGGATAATCTGATGGCGAAAAGGATACAATTTATGTTGTCTGCCTGAGAAACATGACACAAAGCAGAAGCTATATTTAATGCTGTGTATTCAGACCTTTTAAATGGTGGATAAAAAGCAGTTTTAAGGCAAAGAATAATACCAGTGTCACGGTCACCAGCTAGAGTACCAAACAGACACATTAGAGGGCACTCTACACATCAAATCTGCAACTCAACTGGACTACACTGCCCATAACCCTCTGCAAATCACACCTGATGTTCATTAACTTTAATTACACTACACCTGTAGCCCATTATCAGTTTATCTCACACTAAAGCCCTGTGTTTCAGTCTGTGTTTGTTTGCTGTTGAATGTGGTATGTTGTTCTCTGTGAGTTATAGTCCTCTTTTTTGTTCTTTTGTTTCCTTGCCCTTCGTTTTGTTCTTATTTTTATTAATCGCTTTCTGCACATGAGACGTGCTTCTCGCCTTTTCCCCTGGACCGAACGTGACAACTGGTAACACTATCCACTTGTTAAGTGTGACGTCACACGAAGGGGCTTCCGGGTCCAATCGCTCTATCAGACTGTATGGGGCAACTCCTTAAATGGTAATAATAAATGTTTACAGAGCGCTGTAATACTTTCGAAAATCACGATCGCAATGTAACTGTAAATGTAATCGCAAAAAGTTTTTTTTATTTTTTATAAATTGTTAAAATGTTGTTATTTGTGATGCAGCAAGCCCAGAGACTGTTGTGTACACCATTATTTTATATAAAATTCACTTTAATGTGTGATAAGACTCAAAATTGGCCATAAACAAACTTTTTCTCAATTCAAATGAGTAGCGGCTTGGACCCGGAAACCATACGTCATACGTCCATACGTCACGACTTAACAAGCGGATAGGATATTAGTGTAAGTTGACATGTACTTGCAAAGTTTTTTACAGTTAAATATTAAGCAGACAGTCTGCTAATAATCTAAAGAGAATTAGTAGGCATGTGCAATATACAGTAGTCTACAAAATGTTCGAAAAGAACCAATAAGCTGATACACTAACGTAGATGTATGACTATTTCATTATAACATAGTTATTTATTATAATTCCAAAATGTTCTACCTTCTCTTTTATGTATCCAAAAAGGCGGCAACACCAAAGCTCCAAAAATACAAAATTTATTAAATTAAAAAAACATTTTTTTTTAATTTTTAAAATTTAATACATTTTGTATTTTTGGAGCTTTGGTGTTGCCGCCTTTTTGGATACAAAGAGTTGCATTTTTTGCGTTTTTGGCTGAGCACCCAGTTAAAAGTGATGTGCGTGCTTTTGCTCAGTTCTTCACTACCTTCTCTTTTAAACATTTAAAAAAAAAAACATTTGCAGTGAAATTTTGCTCTTAACATGCTGGACAACATGCACCTTCTGGGGTAGAGTAGTAGTTGTTCGCAGTTTCATTATACTGTATATTTAAAAATATCATATTTTTAAAGGTAAGGACTTCATAAAACATGATAACAGGTATTCAAAGGCTAATTATAAAATGTTAATTTGAGTTTAAAATACAATTGTATACAAATACAAATACAACTTAATAGAAGATTTGAATGTAAACAGGACAAGAAAATCCAAAATGCATGAAAAAAAAAAGGTCTTACAGTATATAAACTGTTGAATGACCGATATAGCCATTCTGGCAATTAGTGTAAAAAATCCAAACATAATATAGGCTATTTAACATCCTTTGAGAACTTTTGCCAATATGGTGATAACATATTTTTTATTGAACTTTGAACTTTGAGCATGAAAACAGAATGATGTAACCGGTGTGTGATGACTGGACCACTGAGACGTCAAATACATAGTGATTGCTGTCCTTTTTGCCTTAGTCCCATGCAGCAGATGATTTGAAAGAGGGCACTTTTTCTCGTCCAAATAAATCATGCATGTTCAATACTTGTGTATAAAAAAACATCCTTGCCTCTCTATTTACAGACAGGGCGCTGCAATATGTTCAATACATCGATTTTGTGAGGAAACAGCTTGTCATTTTATAAACTGACAGCCTGTCTGCTGATCTTCAGCATGCTTAGCACTAAACATTGATTTTATTATTATCATCATGTTTGAAGTTTACAACAAATTAAATTCTGGTAAATCGTAAGAAAATTTCCAGATAATTTTGTATATCCAAACAATTCACTCATTCATTCATTTTTTTTCAGCTTAGTCCCTTTATTAATCCGGGGCCACCATAGCGAAATGAACTGCCAACTTATCCAGCATTTGTTTTACGCAGCAGATGCCCTTCCAGCCGCAACCCATCCCTGGGAATATGTGCAAACAATGATCGTTGAAAATATGTGATTCAGAGATTTTTGAATTTGGTTACACTTAAGTACAGGGACCAATTCTCACTATTAACTAGGGGCCTATTACCTACCTATTGTTAAGATATTAGCTGTTTGTCGGTATAAGTAGAGCAATATTAATACAATTGGCCAATGAGAGGGAAAAAAAAGTGTTAATTTTAAACCCTGCACAATAATATTTAAAGTTTGAGATTTAAAAAGGGCCATAGTGCTGTTTGATGACCATCTGACATTGTTCAACGAGAGCTCAGCTGATGGCTATAGGATTGTTACTGTATGGTTGCTTAAAAAATAATAATAAAATAACATTCTTATTTTAATGCATCTGAATACAGAAAACTCTCCCAAACTCTCCATTTACCAGACTGTGCATTTTTTCTGCTTTACCTGTCACTATTTCATTACCATCAACTGTTAGCATAGTCTAAACATTTGTGTCAACTGAGCCAGAAGGAAAACTTCTATTTACAGAAATTTATTTGAATTACAAGACGAAAGGAGATGAATCAGCTTAGAAAGATGAAACACAGAAGGGCCAAACATTTTATGCAGAAATTCCATATGTAATGGTTTCATAATGGTTTAGTAAGGAAACACATAGCAGGATTACATTATAATGTCTTCCTTAAGTCCGGAAACATGTTACTGGTTTGTGACATGCTTGTTCAAGAATGGGCGGAAAGCAGGCAAAAACCAACTGTGCAGCACAGCCAAGCAAATAAATTGGTTCAAGTTGATGTTAAAAAAAAAAATAATAATAAATAACTGCCCAACTAGTTTCAGCTTGAATCAAACTTAACCTTCCTGTTGACTTACAGGTCAAAAATGATCCTTGACCATTTTAACAGCACAAAACAGAAAAAAAAAAAAAAAACTTGAAGTATGATGATTTTCTTAGCATCCCCTATAAAGTATTAATTTAAAGGAGTGATATAACATTCCATATAAAATAGTTTTAAATTTACTGCACACACACAAAAAGCATATTTCAAATATGATATTTACTGATTTATAATATAGCCTGCCAAATAAACCGAGAGACTGAACTCCAGTTGAAGACTCAGTGTGTGTGACATTTAACATCCCAC
>CAIGQQ010038283.1:2832863-2837791 GCA_903798035.1 Danio albolineatus
AAATATTAATGTTCAAGATGAATCGCTGCATTAGAGGTAACGTATGAGCATTTCTGGGTTCTAATGAACTCTCAAATTAAATATGAATAAACCAGCCTTGTCAAGCATTGCGCAAAGTGAGTATTTTATTATTTGTATATACCAACATATTTTTAATAGACATTTTTCTAGACATTTTCCTCCGGAGTTTCATGCAATTTCAGGTGTTTTATTTTTAATTTGTCGACTTTGAGTGCAGTTTGGGCGCCACGGTGGCGTAGTGAGTAGCATGTTCGCCTCACAGCAAGAAGGTCGCTGGTTCGAGCCTCGGCTGGGTCAGTTGGCATTTCTGTGTGGAGTTTGCATGTTCTCCCTGTGGTTGCGTGGTTTCCTTCGGGTGCTCCGGTTTCCCCCACAGTCCAAAGATATGCGGTACAGGTGAATTGAGTAAGCTAAATTGTCCATAGTGTATGTGTGTGAATGAGAATGTATGGATGTTTCCCAGAGATGGGTTGCAGCTGGAAGGGCATCCGCTGTGTAAAACAGGTGCTGGATAAGTTGGCGGATCATTCCGCTGTGGCCACCCCGGATTATTAAAGGGATTAAGCCGACAAGAAAATGAAGGAATGAGTGCAGTTTGGCACTTTCACTTTCATTGTTTTTTTATATACCTACATATTTTAATAGACATTTTATAAAACAATGAGTTATAAACTTTACACATTTTATTCAGTGTAATAAATACATGTATTCATTCTATGTTAACTGTAGATTTATTTTATTTATTTATTTTATTTTTTAGCAAAGCAGTTTATCTAAAACATAAATCCAAAGACTAGCGTGTTACAATCAGTCACAAGACATAAGAGCCAATCGCATTTCTAGCATAACTTGATGATTAGAGATAGTGATCCCTACATACACATGCAAAGAATATATGTATATGTATACTCATGAAAAAGTCAAAACCTAACACTGGATACAAATATAGACAAACTAAACATTGTGTTCATTTTCTCAATTAAATTGAATGTACACTTTCTGACCCAATGGTTGGGTTTGTATATATTTGACCCAACAAAGGGTTACAAACCAGCAAAACCATTCTTTGTTATGGTCAGTGCCACCTCACGTACAGCCAGGACTTTTCCATATGTTCCAATTGTTTTGTTTCATTTTCATGTTTGTTGGCAATTCATCTTGGTTTATTGCATTAGGCTCAGTATGACAGGGACTTTATATCTGAATAAACAGTAAATTTTAATATCATACGCACATTTCTCATGTCCTTCACAACAGGGATTCTTGATTATGGGAAAAACCATAATCATGATTATTTTAGTCAGAATCAAAATAATAATATATTTATTTAACTATTTAAGAACTTGACCATTTACTGTAAGCACATACATAGAAAAACAGAAATGAATCAAATACCCTTCAAAAAATGAAGTATGCTTCATGCTGCAAAATTCGCATTACATAATTTCATTGATTTCCATATGAAACTGAGCTTTGCTGAGAAACAAATGCAGATGGGTGGGAAATGACTCAATAATCAATTCAATCTTGATTAATCTGTGTTTTTTTTTTTTTTCATAATCATCAGAGACCAATATCGAATTGAATATCGATTCAATTTACCATAAAGCCCTACTTCAGACGTGTGCATTAACACCAAATGTTTCTCACTGCTAGTAAGTACCCCTTAGCTGCTTTCCCACTGTCGTGTGCCAGAGATAGCCAGGGCCAGTCGTGTTTCCACAGTCACTTCTGGGGCCTGATCGAGGCAGTTTTTGGCTCGCCAAATACCTTGGGCCCAAGAGGGCCAGCTGGGGCTTTGGGTGGAGTGAGAGCAGAGGCGGAGTTTACCAGACTCTGGTAAAGCTGGCGTGCTGCCATTACACTAGTTTTTGTGCCAAAAAAAATAAAGGGAAAGAAACACATATACAGTAGCTGGTCAGTTTAAGATAATCCATAAAACAACTTATAGGTTTGGGTTCTTTTTTACAAAGGCCTATCTAAAAAAAGATATTAGATATTTTCTAAAAACAATAAATAACAGAAGAGTTTTTAAATATTATTTATAAAGTATTTGGTGTAGCACGGGGAGGGACTCTGACAACTGAGATGCGGATCCACATGCAGGTTTATTGGTGATGTCAGGTAAGCAATAATCAATAGGTGCAAACAGATGTATATAGACAGTCCAGAAACGTGGTCGAAAACAGGTAAGAAGTCAGAAGGCTGGCGGCAGGCAGGGATGAACAGGTTGCAAGGCAAAGGTACAAACATGGGAAAACAAGACCAAGGGAATGCGTTGTCATGTCACTAGAAGCAAACAAGATTCAGCAACAGTGAGTGTTACTATGTGGATTAAATAGTACGTGTAATCAGTCCTTGACAATCCTCAGGTGGTGTGCGTGCAATCAGTGGTGACTTGGAGCAGGAGTGTGTGTGTGTGTGTTGCATGTATGGAGATGTAGTCCATGAAATGGCGGATTTGCAGTTCTTGTGTGATAGTGCATGTTCTCCAGGGATCTAAGGAGTTAAGATCGATGGTGATCGTGACATTTGGATACAATGATATTAATCAAATCGTGCAAACAGAGCATTTTTTGGGTGAGCGAAACCGTCAGAAACTACATTCTTTTCTGTCATCCAGTCCTGCACTGATTTGCAAACAAATAGGGAAAAACTGCACGTAAAAATGTGTTCTATGTCCTCAAACAATTGTTTATGCTTTTATATGACATGGTCAAATTTAAAAATGAAATTTTAAATGTAGAGCTGGCGCCACGGTGGCCTAGCGGTTAGCACGTTCGCCTCACAGCAAGAAGGTCGCTGGTTCGAGCCCCGGCTGGGTCAGTTGGCATTTCTGTGTGGAGTTTGCATGTTCTCCCCGTGGTTGCGTGGGTTTCCTCCGGGTGCTCCGGTTTCCCCCACAAGTCCAAAGACATGCGGTATAGGTGAATTGAGTAGGCTAAATTGTCCGTATAGTGTATGAGTGTGAATGTGTGTGTGTGTGGATGTTTCCCAGGGATGGGTTGCGGCTGAAAGGGCATCCGCTGTGTAAAAATATGCTGGATAAGTTGGCGGTTCATTCCGCTGTGGCGACCCCGGATTAATAAAAGGGACTAAGCCGAGAAGAAAATGAATGAATGAATGAATGTAGAGCTTTATTAGAAGGAAATTTAATATTTTAAATTGTAAAATAAAAAGGTTTAGAATGATATTTAATATTTTAAATAGCAAATTAAAAAGGTTTAGAAGGATATTTAATTTTAAAACGTACATCTTTTGCTTTGGGGAGAATCGGTGGAGATGTGCCATTCTAAAGTAAATTGGATTGAACAAAGGCACTAGGGGGTACCCAGTGAGTTAAAAAAGGTATGCCAAGGAGTTCAGACATCAAAATGTGACTAGTTTGGAGTGCGAACACGTTAATTTATTCACCACCTGCAGCACCTGAAGGCTTCAAGACTGAACAACTGTAGTGAACTGACATGACAGAAAAGAAACGACAGTGAAGAAAAAGCATGTTACAAGAGAAAGACAAGCAAATACACCATAGTCACCTCTGATTTAAGTGATTAGAGCTGAAGCAAGGTCATGTGGCAGCAGAAGGCCTCAAGCCAGTCTGATCTTTCTAAAACACCTTTGTGTGTTGTAACCCAGCAGATCCACAGCACCAAAAGCTCAATCCCAAGTGGCATCATTAAAGTCAGACAAACTCCCTAAATGCCTCAGATTTCTCCCTTTTTTAACTTCTCTCGCCTCCTTGTCTCCCCTTCTCGCTCTCTCACTTTCTCCACCTATAATCCTCGCTCTTAACCTGCGAGCAGCCAGCGGTGCACAAACAGTGGTTAACTTGTTACGCTCATAATTCTGCAGTCAGACTCTCCCTATCATTTCTGTCTTCAGCTGAATTTCATCTCGGCTCCTCAAAGAGGTCAGAGTTTTACACTACACTGCCGCTCGGAGAGGCCACGGAATATCAATTCAATGAAGGATCCAATTCATTCTCTCTGTCTTTTACAAGCAAGCATTTAAAGGATAAATCTGAGCCTGACGCGAGGCTACTCATCGTAAAACTAGAGGTAAATGGACTGAGACTTCCATCCAGTGTGATTGTCTGCATTATCAATCAAATGTACTCTGCTGAAGAAACCGCAGATGAATGCTAAAGCATCCAGCGAGGAAAACTCCGAGATATGGATTGATACGCATAGATGTAAGTTTGCTGTCGACATCAATTAACAGTAATGGACTAACACGAAGCGGTTCTGTGAACGTGCGAGGCTTTTGTGAATAAAATCCGAATTGCAGCCCAAGGAGAAAAACATTGTTTTGATTCCTGGAGTGTGTAACAGAGAGACCCCATTAAATTCACAGTTTCCCTGCTGAAGGAAAGCAAAACAAACAAACGAGTCAAAAAAAAGAAAGAAAAGAAAACAACATGTCACCTGCATTTGTTATATTATGAAAAGTACTAGCAACATGTTTCTGGTGATCAACACATTATTATAATTATACAGTTTATAATTACACAGAAGCCACTCCAATAATTGTTACGCTCTATAAAAATGCTGGCTTATTTTCTAAATTGAGAAAAATATGGACTAACCCAAACATTGGGTCAAATTTGGACCTACTCATTCATTTTTTTTTTTTTTAAACAACAGTTGATTTAGTCCGAATTACACACAGAATTGGCTTGAAATAACCCAGCATTTTTAAAGTTCAAGACTTTTTTAATGTTCTTGAATCAAAAACTTAGTAAAACAATGATGCTCTGACTTATTTCAGTAAAATACACAATTCAGTAAAGTACACAATTTTTTTGTATAATAATAATAATAATAATATTTATAATAATAATAATAATAATAATAATAATAATAATAATAATAATAATAATAATAATTATTATTATTATTATTATTATT
>CAIGQQ010038283.1:2842987-2856923 GCA_903798035.1 Danio albolineatus
ATCCATCCATCCATCCATCCATCCATCCATCCATCCATCCATCCATCTATCTATCTATCTATCTATCTATCTATATAAACCCTGATCAAAATTAGAAAACATTTTTAGACCTTATGTATTGTAGCCAACACAAGCCATTCAAAAAAAATGTGCTTCACATGTTTGTGCAACAACAAAAACGTTCTTCAATATCTAACTGCGGTTTCTATGTCAAATGAACCATTTGGAGAAGTACAATGGCAAAAATGTCCTCTTACTACTTCTTTTATAAACAAGGGTCCAGGGTCTAGATTAGTGATTTTTTGGCCCAAACTCGGTCCTGGAGTGCCAGTGTCCTGCAGAGTTTAATTCCAATGCCAATTACACACCTGAACAATAATCAATCTCCTTCTAGTTAAACTAATAACTTCCAGGCAGGTGTGTTGAAGGAAGTTAGAAGGAACACCTGCTTTCTTGTGGAAATTTACAAGAAAGACATCTGAAACATACAAAAAACGAACCATGCGTACCATATTTCAGATTCACAAAACTGTAGACAGTGCCCTCTAGTGTATTTGTCTTCTGAACATGCCACGAAATGTACCCAGATTATTCCATATTTAGCAAAACTTTATTTTGAGGCATATATTTCCAATGAATCTGGGTTGTATTTAACTGACAGCCTAACTATGCAAAATGCTGATTCTTTTTTTTTTTTTTTTGTAAGTGATTGAAACCTTTTGACAGCAGATAGTCCAGATGAAGCCTAAAGAGACAACTCTTTCGGCCGTAACAAGAAAAGTTGGTATTTTCAAAAATGTAAATACTTGATCTTTACAATATCCTTCAATATCAAAGTCCGCTCAGAAGTCTCGTCCTCTATGTAGGACTGTCTGGATATTTAAAATAATTTGAAAGCTCTGTATTCTCATCAGAACAGAGAATGAAAACTTGATATTAACCCTTGATGAGGAGAATATTGTGTGGACAGAGAACTGTTCCAATGTTCACTTGAGTGAAGAAAGCAAGTTAAATTTATTTGGGACTGATAGGAAACATTATAAACCCCAAAACCCAAAGAGAAAGAACTCTGTGAGAGGTACAAGAAAATTTCTCTGCTGTCTTGTTTGATCAATTTAACGCATCCCTGCTGAACAAAAGCATCAATTCCTTTTAAAAATAACCTTTTAATGTTAGTATCTGGTGAACTTACAGTGTGCATTACAAGTCTGCATTTCCATCGTTTCCCCCCAGTGGAATTAATAAGACACTCAGAGTCTCTTTAGCCCTTCCATCCTTCCATCAAACATGACTCATTATGCAGCTTGCAAGCGAACCTTGTCTTTTCCCATTTTAAAAAGGTTCCAGTAATTAGTCGCCCATCTAACAAATCAATACCGGAATGCTGAATCATCATCTTAACATCAACTTCCTCTAAGCCTTCTGGGAAAGAGAGGATGTTTGTGAGTTTGTTTACTTAACATCAGGATATCCAAAGACATTTCACCACTACCTCCCCTCTTAAGAGCTAGGAGAAGGATTATTCGGTATGCACATTTCAGAATAAGGATGTCATAAAAGCAACATGAACTTTGGTGTTTGTTCACATACATAACATATAGGAATAGCAAACGAGAAAAATACTGAGGAATAAAAGCAAAGTGTAGAGGAGGACAACAATACCCAAATATGACAATGACAGAATACAGAAGCAGATAAATGCAGTGTAGTAGGAAACAGAATGCCAAATGCTAGACAACCTGCTGTTTCTCAGACAGAGAGAATAAAATAACAACTTTCGAAGATGAACAAGAAGCAGACAATCCATTATGACACAACAGTTCATTCTAGGACATATGGCGGAAAGACCTTTAAACATTACACCAGTGCTTCCCACACATAGACTTTACTTGGGCGGGCCGCCCAGGTATATTAACGGCTGCACTAGTATATTTAGTGACACATTTTTGGTTTTACTGTTATTAACATCCTGGTCACACTTTATTTTGATGGTCCGTTTGTTGAATTTAAGTTACATTGCAACTAATTCTTATTAGATTATAAGTAGACTGTTAGGTTGGGGTTAGGGGTAGGGTTAGTGTAAGTTGACATGTACTTGCAAAGTTTCTATAGTCAGTTAAATGTCTGTTGAATGTCAGTATCAACAAATATTAGGTAGATAGTCTACTAATACTCAAATCGATCATCGAAATAAAGTTTTACCAACATCCTTTAAATTTTTTTTGTATCCACCCAATAACCAAACATCCGCGATCGATTAAGTAGTGAAAAATCTTCTCTCGTTTACCCATTTCGTTCTGTATGTCAACAATCCCACATATAGTCTCATGTGCTCTGCAGACCTGCAGAGACTTGCACCTTTTTGGGACTTGAAAAAATAGCCCTGCCTGGGTCCTAAATCTCGTAAAATGTACGGGATTCAACTTTTGCTTTTGATTTCTAAAGCTTGTATGTGTTTTTGCATAACCTTTTTACTTAAGCCTACTTTCGCTTGGCATCGCAACTGACTGCACACGCAAGAGCGAGAGAAACATTCAATAATAATTTTTTTTTTAATCTAAGAGAAGATTATTTCTAAACTAATTTCAGAGCTATTTGAGGATCACATGCTTATGATTGACATGGCTGGTCCAGCATCAGCTAATGTACGATTCACAAATCAAACGATTCCTAACTCATTATAAATAATCAGTGTCTTACCTTAGTCATTTTCATCTTGAAGAATCCCCCTTCCACGCCTTCTCCCTTTTTTTCCTCCACAGGGCGGCACAGAGGCCCAGTGGTTAGGACTGTTGCCTCACAGCAATAATGTTTCTGGTTTGGGTCTTTAGCCGGCTTGTTGGCATTTTTGTGTGGAGTTCATGTTCTCCCCGTGCTCGTGTGGGTCTTTCCCGGGTTCTCCGGTTTCCTCACACAGTCCAAAGACATGCGACATAGGTAAATTGACTAAACCAAATCGGCACCATATATGAACTTTAATTAGCATCACATCCTCATAGCAATCCTTAATCTCTCTTGTTTGCCTTATTCAGCGGGGGTTTCTAGAGATTTACCTGAGCTCAAACTCCCCTCTAGCCCAGCAGACGGGAGGGAGCCCCGCGCTTGAGGATTTTATGATCTCAAAGCTCACTCTCGGTACAGCGTGCCAAACACGCTTTATTATGAATCATCAGCTAAGAGTGAACTCTTGAAATAACTCGAAATAATTGGTCTGAACTGGTTTCAAAATATATGTACACCATTAGTAATGGTTAATTTTAAATAAACCCTATTATGGGTTTATGGAATGAGCTTGCATGCAGTGTGTACCACAGCTCTAAGTGAAGTGAAATATCCAGCTAAGGCTTATAACTGAAAGTGCACAGTGTTTAAAACTATTGATTCATCTATAAAAGAGTCGACTCATAGTTCCTCAAACGAATCGCAGTGCTTACAAGTCTTTAGCCGTTTTGGCATGACAAGAACACAAAATATAAGCCCAGCCCATTTCTGCGCACACAAACCGGGGAAGATTCGAAACCACCAACCCGGCCCACAAACAACAGCCACAAGCAAAGGTTGCCAGATTGGGCGGTTTTGAATTTGATTGTGCAGGTAAAAACCTTTTGGATAGGGTTTGGACTGGAATCAGTCAGCTATATCTGGCAACACAGAGAAGAGCACTGTGCTCTGCTGGATATTATTGGAAGTGTGCAGATGAATCAGAGATGAGACTGTGAAGAGTCAGTGGTTGAGGTTTATTTTTGCAAAAATGCCTCTGCATTATAGCCCAGCCTTGTGCTGTGTTCCCTCTGAGGAGTGCTTCTGAAATCTACACGCTTACAACAGAGGATTCGTCGACCGTTTGTTAAAGGAAGGATCAGAAAAGACTGTATGCAGGGGCTGACTAGCCTTAGGGAGTTTTTCCCGACTCCCGTGAAAAACGAGTGTTGGCAGATATGCTCACGCACACACTATGACTACTTCAACACTGATAAGCCGTGGTGGGCATTCTGTCGTGCTGAAAGATGTCAACTAATCGCAACAGACTGGGTCATCGGTCCAATCAGCGCAGTTCAGCATCGCGCTGAAAATATATGCAGATTATAAGACAATAAAAGTGTTTTTTGACCATGCATATTAGCCTGCTGTTGGAGAACCCCAAAACCAAAATATGACCCTTTTTGATGTATAATAGGGGCTCTTTAAAGATATTGTCTGTCTTTATTCCTTTATTTCTGTCATTTATTTCTAATTTGCTGTATATATTTTTTTAATTTGATGATGTTAATATATTACATGGGCTATTGTATATACTCATCTAAAATGCTTTGGCATTCAAGTTTGCTTTGAACTTGAAAAAAAAAGAGAAGCCGATTTTACCAGTGTGGCTCCTGGATAGCATAAAAGTAAGAGAAATTGTGGGTCTTTTTTTTTTTACTTCAACCCAGTGAAAAGAAACTGTTAAACAGTGTATAATAAATAAACTTATTTTTAAAAATGTAATTATGTACAGTATTGTTTGTTGCATATAGTTAACCATTTATGTCATTAGGGTAAATGGTGTCTTTCAATTTGGCTAATACCACAAGCATAATTCAAACCTGTGGAAAGCACCGATTAGACCGTGTAATCAGTGTAAAAAATGATTAATAAGGTTATGAATGAGGACAAACGGTTGACGAGTGTAAATTATGAAATTAGCATTAGAACCTTTAAAGCTGAACTTTTGACCATGAGTAACTGAGACAACTGCATATTAATAAAATCTATATTTATTCCTTTTTTTTTCAGTCATCAGCACATCTCTCTGAACTTTCCATCTTGCAACTACATGAGATAAAAGCACTATTCTAGTGTCTGATCAAATCTAAAAAAAGAGAAGAAAAATGAGCGTGATGACATCTTGTGTGCTGTTGTGTATATTCGAAATGCCCATTTTCTACCGCCTCTTCTAAATGCACAGCATCACCACACAATACCAACACACACGCCCTCATTTTCCACTCCATTTCTGTGTAATTTAACAATGTTGCCGGGGTTGTAACCCCACAAATACATCTATTAATATTTTTCAGGATCATTCTTCTTCTGCATAGGAAATACTTTCCTAGCGGTGGAGTGATTGTTTAGAAATGCACACAGGACACTGTGTTGATTTGCATCTTCAATTCAATTTAGGCTCTGACATTTCCGGTGCCTTTTCTTTACCCCGGCTGCTCAATACTAATATTTACCCAGGCTTTGGCACTCCATAGCTCCTGACTGATTCATCTCAATTGCCTGGTGCTCTTTGAAGGAGTCAGAAGTTTCTGTTTTGCCTCTTCCCTTTTTATCCCTCAATCACAAAGACGGTTTTGTGAGGAATCAAAGAGCAGGCACATCACAAGAGTAAACTTATGACACCTACAGTCACAACAGATTTCTGTTCATGGAGAATCCGCGGATGCAGAGTTCAATTATGTCAAAAAAAAAAAAAAACAACTCAAAGCTTATCCTCTGTTTTCTCTCTCTCTCTGTCTGTCTGTCTGCTTGTCTCGCTCTCGCTCTCTCTCTCCCTCTCACCATATCTTTTTATACCCTACTGATTTTCTTATTTTCACAATTTTAACATCAAAGAGATATGTTTCACAGATGGCACATAGCTCTTTTATCATTGTGGATGTGTTGTTTCTCTGTGGAGTATTAATTTAAGGCCAGTGGAGACAGTGTGATTTTATATGACTAGTGTGGTTATAGTATATGATATAATAATTGAATATGTATGTGATTCCTCTAGGATAAAAGGACCTATAATTTTATGCTCTTAACTCAAAGTCCATCAGTCTACCCATACATACATCCATACATATTTTGAAAAAAAATGTTTTTTTTTTTAAACGTTGACTGTATATACTGTACATCCCACCTCAAGTGGGTAGAGTGGATCCCTCCTGGTCCAGGCTCTCTGGGATCCCAACTCCACAAATTGTGCCTTCCTCTGTTCTTAGCCCCTACATCAGCCTGTACCACAGCTCTCTTTCCCTCTGGGTTTGCTTTCCTCAACTATTTGATGTGGGCCATTCCTTGACCTTGCCTCCCTGCATGTGCACGATGCTCAAATGATCTCTTTGAGCTTTAAGTTCCCCTCTGCCAGACCAGGGCACCAGAGATGCTCAGGCCTCCCACTTTCATCCTGAACTGGATTGCAGAATGAATGAATGAATGAATCCATCCATCCATCCATCCATGCATCCATCCATCCATTCATTCATCCATCAACATACCTATTTATCATTATTCATACATTTGATCCAGCAATTCATTCATCCATCCATTCTCATTCATCCATCCCTTAATCTATCCATTTCACCCATACATTCAACAACCTACTCACTCATCCATACATTTGTCGATCCATCCATGCGTACATACATACATACATACTTTACATACATACATACACTCTCAGAAATAAAGGTACACGAGCTGTCACTGGGGTGGTACCTTTTCAAAAGGTACATATTTGTACTTAAAGGGTTCATATTAATACCTCAAGGGTACATATTAGTACCTAAAAAGTGCAAAAGTGTTCCTCTTAATATTTTTTGGTACTAATGTATACTTGTGAGGTACCAATATGGACCCTTTAAGTACAAATATGTACCTTTTGAAAAGGTACCATCCAGGTGACAGCTTGCGTACCTTTATTTCTAAGAGTGTACACATATACATTGTGATATAGTGGTGCTCTTTCAGCCCTCTCCTCTTCATCCTCACTGATATGCTAACTATTAATCAAACAGCACTGACTACTTTCAAAACATTATTGTGTTGACTATAAATATTCACAATTACAATACTTATTCTCTCATTGCTTGTCTGTTGTGTTCCATGGCTGGAAATTTGATGCTTTATTGACCAGAAAACTTGATAACTACTGCATACGTCCTATTAAAGCTGATGCACAAATTCAGTTTGACTTGCAAATTTTGAAGCAAAGCAAACCGATTACTAGCAGCTTTTCCCAGAGATAGTCTATCTATCATTGTACGAGCGTCTCGTTGTGATTTTCTCTCTGGCAGTGTTGTGACTTGCGATGACACGAAGCTCAGTGTGTGATCTACCATCTTGAATAAGTTGCCTGCCAGCAGGTCCTCTATACTGACCTTCCAGCATACATCAGCAGCCCAACAGACAGTGGCCATCACTAATGCTACAGGCACAGCCGCATGACAGGCTAATCCATTCCTCAGCACACCTACTTACATAATCCATAAATTGAGCTCGAGTCCACCTCAATCTCTGCTGCTTGTGCTAATGAGGAACAACAAGGAATTCGGCTCCTGCTTGTCAAGATTAAAGGGGATACAGACAAATAGGTTTGAATATTCATGTTTTAGATACACAGATATTTATATTTATTATCAAGTTACAATTGTGAAAGATTGCTGTACAGCCAAGATTCTTAACCTCAGAAAATAGCACTTGATGAAACTAATAACAAAGCCTTATGTCACTCTAGAAGCACATGAAATTCACTTCCAATTGTCATGGTATATTACAGCAGGTTGCACTTTTTCGACCCCTAATCGCTTGCTGTGCTGTCTGTCAAAGGAATAATTTCTCAGTTTATTCCAATTTATGTATTAGCAAATAAAAATACTGAGTTTAACAAATGTAAATAACATTTCACAAATGTTCATCCAACAAACATGTAACTCTTGTATAAATACAAATACTAGGGTATCCAGGATACTAGGGTGTCTGTTATGATTGTGAGACACTTGGCCTCTTCTGAAATTCTCTTGACTTGATTTTCTCACAAATGCATTCAGGCAGATTTTCTCATAAATGCAGTTGCACCATTTTCCTATACAAGACAGCAGGTGGCACTATCAGTGGCAGAGCGGGCGGCTCTGGGTGAGCCCGCTCACACATTTTGCACTACACCACTGGGCACTATGAGTCAATTTAGGTTACTCTCTTGGGGGGGGTTCCTGAAACCACAGCTAAAAATGAAAAATTGCATCTGGCAAATTGTGCATTAATGCTTTTTAAGCAAATAAAATAAAATAAATAACCATAAAATAAATAAAATAATAATAATAGCAAAATGCTGCATTGTTCGTAAAATATTGCCACAAAAATCACTCCACCTTTAAGGGCTAGGTTTCCTGTTTGTTGATTTTATTAAAAATGCAGAGTGCTCTGGCCAGAACCATCATTTAATGATGTTTTTAGAACTCAAATCTTTATATCTCCCTGCGTGAAGGGAGCCAAAAATATGTGTGGAGTTGTCAAAAGCATCCATTAATTTTTAGTTGCTTTTAAGATTTATCTTTCTTATCAGAAATGGCCTCTTAACGGACTTTTGTTTTTCTTTTCTTTTCTTTTTTTTCTCATACTCCCTCTCAACCCTCACAGAAATGTGCTTGTCCTCAGAATACATTAAAACCTTTCTGAGGAGTCACAGCTAACAGATTTACTATCGTTTTGACTAAATATTTTGTCGATATTCAATCATTCACTCATTCATTTTCTTGTTGGCTTAGTCTCTTTATTAACCTGGGGTCACCACAGCAGAATGAACCGCCAACTTATCCAGCATGTGCTTTACACAGTGGATAGCTTCATCAATTCACCTATAGCACGTCTTTGAACTGTGGGGGAAACCGGAGCACCCGGAGGAAACCCACGCAACCACAGGGAGAACATGCAGACTCCACAAATGCCAACTGACCCAGCTGGGGCTCGAACCAGCGACCTTCTTGCTGTGAGGCGATTGTGCTACCCACTGTGCCACCGTGAGGCACTATTTTGGATATACAACATATATCATTTCATGGAATTCCCACCATTGTTTACAAATGGAAAGTGAATGAACCTTTTTTTGTGTGCTTGACCAACTGTAATATAGTTTCACAACAACATTTTTATTATTAATGTCAATTTAATTTGAGCAGCTCTTCTTCTGTGTTCTTTCATTTGCTCACTTTCTGTTTTCACTTTCACTAAATAATACAGTTTTGTCATAGTTTGTGCTAGTCTCACTATGTTCCTTTTTGTTCCAGCCAATTCATTGTACTGGTTAAATAGGCACCAACTATAAACATGTGCTGGGCTATATGAACGCTAGCAATGCTCCCAGCTCCACACATTCACTGGCACACTATATTGACTAATGGTTGGACGGAGAATAAATGTTTATGAGGCTGGATGAGCTCCTTCTGGAATAAATAAGCAGCCAAATATTGATTTCAAAACTCTGATGAAAATGATGGATGTTCTTTCAGGAGATGGATTATCTCGCAGTGCTGTTTTCCACAATAAACTTTCATTCATGCCCCTGACAACTGTTTTTGTTTTCTTTTTCATTTCCACTGACAACTGTTTTCCTATTTCCCATGAGAAAAATATACACATCAGCTATTTTATTCAAATATTAAATTTCAGTGACGTGCTTGTCATGCTTTGAAAACTCATTTTGAATTACAGCTATCTAACTTTTAGGATTTAATTTAAAATTAATAATTTTTATATTTAGTTATTGTTATTCAGTATATTAAACAGGGCATATATTGTGTATATATTGCGACTATTTGTCAGTTGCGTGCAAATACAGTCTATTAATTTAGAAACAGTTTGTGCTTTTAAGCCTTTAAAATGCTACCTTGCTAAAATGCTAAAGTGCTTTTTGGTTCTTTTTATCTGATTGGATGTTGTGAGCATGCAGTTTTTTTTCTGTAACCTGGTAACAACCAGTACAGCAAAGAGACGGCAACATAAGATTATGAGGATTAAACAAAACATCTGTTTCTGACGTCTTGGAAGCAGACATTAACGTGGGTACAACACAATGAAAAAAATGGTGTGTTTTGCACAGCTTGAGGGCCTCACGGTGGCACAGTGGGTAGCACGATCACCTCACATCTCCCCATGTTGGCGTGGGTTTCCTTTGAGTGCTCTGGTTTCCCCCACAAGTCCAAAGAGGCATCTGCTGTGTATAACACATGTTGGATAAGTTGGCGGTTCATTCTGCTGTGACGACCACAGATTAATAAAGGGACTAAGCCGACAAGAAAATAAATGAACGAATGAATGCACAGTTCGTTGAACTGCAATAAAATACCTGCACATTTTCCATACTGCTCTTTTTGTTTGCATAAAACAGAGTGTTTGTATAGAGTATTTCAATTCTAGATTCATAGACGTTATTTTTGGCATATTGTTTAAAATATGTGGTTAAGAAATAGCTTTTAACTTCTTTTTTTTTTGGTGAAAATTTTGGCAGGGCAAGTAAAAATCTCAACCACTTGCCAGATCGGGTCAGTAGAAAAAAAATCCTTAGCGTTGAACCCTGTGCTCTATAGGTGAATTGGAAATATTAAATTAGCTGTAGTGAATGTGTGTGAATGGTGTATGAGTGTATGGCATGGCGTATGCTGCGTAAAACATATGTCAGAATAATTAGCGGTTCATTCCGCTGAGGCAACCCCTGATAATCAGGGAAAGAAAATGAATAAATGAATGAATAATATTCATGTAATGTGTATCTTGATTGGTGGAGTGTTGTGTGTTATTAGCAAAACAGTCGTCGGCTCAAATTCCAGATACTTTGATAGTAAGTGAAATGTGCGCATAAAAATAACTAAAAGAGGAAAATTATTATTGTTGTCTCACTAGAAAACGTTGCTTATCAAGCACAGTTTGAGACATGCATAGTAATGATTTCAGAGCTTTTTTTTTTTTATCTCAGAGCTTGATGACAAGGCTGCTCGTCAGGTCTGGATGAAATGACCCAAATTAGGCATACATGGAAATGTGGAGGGCATGGCCTGTGAGTCTCATCACAGTTTGTTTTGTCTTCTGATTGTGCACCGGGGTTTTACACTTGTGGAAAACGAGGGAAACAGCGGTGTCTGATGCCATTACAACATACTGATCTTCTATTATTTTACTATGCTTTGGTATACCCTGATTTTCATTATAATTTTGTTGTTTATAGCCTTTAATAATTTTGCAGCTGCATACTAGGCACAATAGGGGCAGAAGGAAGACTGTTTAGAACATGTAATGCTTCTTTTACAACATAAAATGATATTAGCACAAATTAAATTAGTAAAAATGAGAACACAATGGTTATTTAATTTCATAGTCTATCAAAAATTAATCTTGAAACAGTGGAGTGCTTTTTTTATTTATCTTTATTTATTTTTTTTACAGTGACTGAAAACTCTTCTAAATTCAATTAAATTCCCGTTTAACTGTTAAATGATTTGTTTACACAAATAACAAAAAATAATAGTTCAGCCTTTAACAAGTCTAGTTACTCAACACATGTTTAAAGCGTAATTCAACACCCTGAAGCCATTGCCTACAACAGAGATGTAACCATGAATTTACGCAGTACCTTTGTCAACACGAGGGCGACTGCAAACATGCAAACATCCTGACAATATGTTCATGCCAGCAGTGTGGTAGACATGATGAATAAGCACGTAAGTAAATGTCAAAGCCAACGCTGGAAAGATTTTCTCTCGGTGGGAAACCGCTGCCGCAGACATCAATTAATGCCTCCAACACTTGAGCCAATAGCAGCTGTCTAAGCTTACACAGAGGAATGTAAATAGAGCGCTGGCCTTTTAAATTTGACTGTGACAGATCATCGAGATCACTTGTCATACAGTCTGACATCCTTGTGGCTGTGCGACATGATGCTGCGAGCTGCATGCTTTGTCAGTTTAAATAGTGAGAAATCCTGTCATTAGTCAACTACACAATTCATTGATATTCTACACATTAGCCGCTACATGCACAGGAGACTTCGCTGTCCGGAAACATGCAGTCTGATTATGCAAGCAGAGACAACATGCAAATTCAGTCCGTTTGTAAACATTTCTTTAAAAATAAATAAATAAATAACTGCAGAATAGGATTTGTGATTTAAGATGTCTGCGAATCTACTGTTCTGCTGAAATCTATCAGGGCCAAATCTATCCAGCCTACAGCATGTTTTACGCAGCGGATGCCCTTCCAGTTAAAACCCATCACTGGGAAACACCCATTCACTCTCATTTACACACATAAACAATTTAGCTTACCCATTTCTCCTGTAGCACATGTCTTTGGACTGTGGGGAAACTGGAACACCTGATGGAAACCCACACGAACACAGGGAGAACATGCAAACTCCACACAGAAATGCCAACTGATCCAGCCGAGGCTTGAACCAGCGACCTTCTTGCTGTGAGGCGACAGCTTACCCATATATATCTATACTTATATACATGCACACTCGACGAATAAAGCTAATTCTGAAACGATAGAACTGATGGAATCTAGATGTAGCTCGAAGATGATTTGACAAATTCAGCATATTTCAATCATGATCTTAACATCAACTCTTCAGTTTGCATATCAGATTCCAAAATCTGGATAAATTGCTCTACGATTACTGTGTCTGCTTGTGATTATTGTAAAGTACAGATCTATCGATCCTCAAAATAATGATCAGCAATGCAGCGATTGGTTAGCGGCAAGACAGAAGCTTAATGACATCATCAGATGTCATCATATTCAGTTACCAGCAAATTGGATAAAATAACATACGGTTTGAAGTAGATTAAATGGTTTGTTAAATGATATCCAATAACTTTCCATATGTTATAGGCTTTTTGTAAAGGCTTTACAGTTTCATGTGTCAAGAGAATTACATTTAGCAATTAATTGCAGCGTGATAGCATTTAAGCTTTTTAATCATGTGGTGCATGGATTAACTTGCTTTTAACTCAACTCAACTGAACTCAATTTATTTCTATAGCACTTTCAACATATCACAATGGGTTCCAAAATGTTGTACATAAAAACACATGCAAACATACACAGAACTAAAATACATACACTCACAACACATTTTAATATTAATTAAGCATAAAAAATAACCATTTTGATATTTGAGAAGTGCTTTTTGTGTGAATGACTATATTTTATTTCATCACAAACAAATCCCTCAGTAAAGAAAATACAAGTCAAGTCTATTTTCATACACTTCCAGAAACTCTAAAGCTTGGGTAGCACCTTTTCAATGTATGTGTTGACTTTAAAACATTATTCTCAGGGAGAACAATGTTTCATTCTTTTTTTTATTTGGACCCCTTGTAGCCCCCTCCCCCCTTTTTAAATTATTATTTTTTATTTGTCTGTTTTTTATATTTTTACTGTAGGTAAAAAGTGTAGTGTGGTGGGTGACGTGAGTGTTAATGAGCAGCACCTGCACGCCAAACCAGTCTCGATTTCTGGAAAGAGAAAAGAAGGCTAATGGGAGCTTATGTTTCAACGCTGCTTTCAGTTTGGCGGTAGTGAGTCATTATGGAATACTGCTTTGTGTTTATTTATTTATTAAAGTATTTAAACGTCCTCCAGTTTTCCGGCTCCTTCATCCCTTCAACTGTGAGTTTGAACCCTGCTAGATTTATATTATTGCTATTTTACCCAATTTCATACAATTCTTCTGTAAGAAAATATCATCATTTGGACCTTAGTTTCAATATCAACTCTTAAAAATGACACAATGTAATTCTGTTGAATATGTAATCAAATATATAAAATAACCTTCTTCCCAAGCAGGTTTGAGCTTGCAAATCTGTTGCTATGGCAACGACTCCTGGATGAGTTTTTGGAGAACAAAATTGTCCTGGATCATGTCAAATCATCACTAATCAAATCCAGCGAATTGAGTAATCCACGTATGAAGAACGGACCCCAGGTACTGTGCAATTTTGCTGACATTTTATATTTGAAAACAAAACATCTGCAAAACTGGAAACTAACACGGCAGATATTGTTAATAAAAACAAAAGCAGTGCATCTATATATTCAAATTTCAAATCAAATGTCAGAGCAAGAGGCAATAATAATAATAATAATAACAATAATAATAATAATAATAATAATAATAATAATAATAATAATAATA
>CAIGQQ010038283.1:2866923-2879009 GCA_903798035.1 Danio albolineatus
CAGCCACACATAGTTTAGCACACCAGACTAAAATAGTTATGCAAGGTAGCCCAGACACACATAGTCTAGCACACTAGAATAAAACAGTTCTGTAAAGTAGTTCAGCCACACATAGTTTAGCACACTAGACTAAAATAGTTCTGCAAGGTAGCCCGGGCACACATAGTCTAGCACACTAGACTAAAATAGTTATGCAAGGTAGCCCAGACACACATAGTTTAGCACACTAGAATAAAACAGTTCAGCAAAGTAGTTCAGCCACACATAGTTTAGCACACTAGACTAAAATAGTTCTGCAAGGTAGCCCAGACACACATAGTCTAGCACACTAGAATAAAACAGTTCAGCAAAGTAGTTCAGCCGCATATAGTTTAGCACACTAGAATAAAACAGTTCTGCAAGGTAGCCCAGACACACATAGTTTAGCACGCTAGACTAAAATAGTTATGCAAGGTAGCCCAGACACACATAGTTTAGCACACTAGAATAAAACAGTTCTGCACGATAGCCCAGGTGCACATAGTTTAGCACACTAGAATAAAACATGTCTGCACGATAGCCCAGGTGCACATAGTTTAGCACACTAGAATAAAGCAGTTCTGCAAGGTAGCCCAGGCACACATTGTCTAGAACATTGATGTTAAGCCATTTGACAACTCCTGCTTAAGCCAGCTCTTAAACACACTGCTAAACATTTAAATACTTAAGCATTTTTTAAGCTCTTCCACCCCTGCTCCACCAGTGTATAGACCTGCTACATGGGGATACATGAATGTTATGTTTTTAACAGCCATGTATCATAAACTCACACAGCGAGTATGCAAATGCATTGGCAGTATCAAGTCTCTGTACTTGCTCTGCACCAATAATCAAAGTAGCATCAGAGTAGCAGATCTATGCCGCCAAGACCAAACACAACACTGCCATATATATGTACATCCATTTATTCATTTTATTGTCAGCTTAGTCCCTTTATTAATCTGGGGTTGCCACAGCGGAATGAACTGCCAACTTATCCAGCATTTGTTTTACGCAGCGGATGCCCTTCCAGCTGCAACCCATCTCTGGGAAACATCCATACATTCTCATTTACACACATACACTACGGACAATTTAGCTTACCTAATTCACCTGTACTGCATATCTTTGGACTGTGGGGGAAACCGGAGCACCCAGAGGAAACCCACGCAACCACGGGGAGAACATGCAAACTCCAAACAGAAATGCCAACTGACCCAGCTGAGGCTTAAACCAGTGACCTTCTTGCTGTGAGGCGAACGCGCTACTCACTACGCCACCGTGGCGCCTGCCATATATACATATTTATTATTATACAAAATTTCTACATGTGCCGTCATGGCAGAACTGAAATAAGTCTTAATGGTGATCCTTAATTCTTAAAAGCAGAAACTTTTAAAAGCAGTCACCATGGAGCTGAAGGACTAATCTTTGATGTCTGGAGGATAAGCTTATTCAACTGATTTGCTAAACTTATCTTATAATCTAAGACATAAAATCCTGCTGCTATTTTTGAAAAATTGAATGCACATTTTAAACAAATCCCTAAATCCCAATACATATTCATTTTCTGATCTTCTGATCCCTTGGAAAAATAAAAAATCAGTGGCAATGACCCTGGAACTTACATATGAGCTTGTATATGACTTATTTTAGTTACACCAGCAATTTGTTACAAACACCTTACTCTATTTGTATGAAGTAATTCCCAAAGAAACAGTACTTTGCAAAAGAGAATAAGTGCCCAATGAAGAAATCAACAAATTACTTTTCTACACTACACTACCTGACAAAAGTCTTGTCATCGATCCCAGTTGTAAGAGCAACAAATAATTAACTTCTAGTTGACCATTTGGAAAAGTGGCAGAAGCTAGATTTTTCCTAGGAATCTTCTGTTGAATTGCATCTCAATCATCCCAAATGCTGCAGAAGATGTATGGACTTAAGATTCTCACAGAAATTAGTCAAGTTTGGAGAAGGAAAATTCATATTTTGGGGTTACATCCAATATGAGAGTGTGCGAGAGATCTGCAGAGTGGATGGCAACATCAACAGCCTGAGGTATTAAGACATTTGTGCTTCCCATTACGTTAGAAACCACAGTAGAGGGCAAATTATTTAATAGCACTCCTCCTCATACTTCAGGCTCCACATCAAAGTTCCTGAAAGCAAAGACGGTCAAGGTACTCAAGGATTGGCCAGCCCACTCACCAGACATGAACATTATTGAGCATGTCTGGGGTAAGATTAAGGAAGGGCCATTGAAGATGAATCCAACAAATCTTGATGAACTCTGGGAGTCCTGCAAGAGCACTTTCGTTGCCATTCCAGATGACTTTATTAATAAATTATTTGAATCATTGCAGAGATGTATGGATACAGTCGTCCAAGCTCATAGGGGTCATACACAATATTAATTATTTTTCCACCGCACCATGGCTTTATGCTCTATACTGTACATTATTTCTGTGAAGTGACAAGACTTTTGTCTAAGCAAAGTCAGACCTTACTGTCCTAATTGAATAATTAATCAAGACATCATCATATTTTATTTTGGTAAGGGTAATCTAGAGGCAAACTCTGTCTCACTTATTACAGAATAAAATAAAATTCACAACAACTACTGCATTACTTCACACATCTTAATGACTATGCAACTTCAAATTAGAAAAGCATGCTCTAAGCACCCCTCTCTGAACAAGTGCTTTATTAGCATGGGTGCCGAAACAAGCCCTTGTCAGACATAGTGCCATCGTCATAGCAGGAGATTGTCACAATCACTTGGATTATGTTTTAATTAATTCAAGTGAGAGAGGCTTAACACTCTCATTAACGATCATTAACTTGACAAACACAGACCTGAGAGCACACTGCTGGCAATGACAAAGGCAAATTATCATTAAGTTAATAGCTACTTATAAATCAAAACTGTGTGTTAATGTTTGCTTTTTATATTCCACAAATCTGTTGATTCGTTAAAGGGGTCATATCTTGAGGAATTAGATCTTTATAGACAAGACTTCTGTGTACTACAGAAAACATTGTAATTAAAATATGTCAAAATAAGAGAAATAAGAAACCTGAAACACAACAATTATGTAAATTTAGACATGAAGACCGCCTATTTTTAGATATGTGGGCACCAAGTGAAAAATATTGTTGAACCATTGTTCTTGAGTGTGTAACACCTTATGCATAGTATGATGTGTCATAGTTATACATTTTTAATGGTTTCTCATTTCATCATTACAGTCTGTTTTCAGGTTTGTTTATGTTGTGACATCCGAAAAATAAAATAAAATAAAATAAAATAAAATAAAATAAAATAAAATAAAATAAAATAAAATAAAATTAAATTAAATTAAATTAAATTAAATTAAATTAAATTAAATTAAATTAAATTAAATAAGGGCGCCACGGTGGCGTATTGGATAGCACGATGGCCTCACAGCAAGAAGGTCACTGGTTCAAGCCTCGGCAGAGTCAGTTGGCATTTCTGTGTGGAGTTTGCATGTTCTCCCCGTGGTCGCATGGGTTTCCTCCGGGTGCTCTGGTTTGCCCCACAAGTCCAAAGACATTTGGTATAGGTGAATTGGGTTGGCTAAATTGTCTGTAGTGTATGTGTGTGAATGAGTGTGTATGGACGTTTCCCAGAGATGGGTTGCTGCTGGAAGGGCATCTGCTGTGCAAAAAACATATGCTGGATAAGTTGGCGGTTCATTCCGCTGTGGCAACCCAAAACAAATCACAATAAAATAAAAACACATATGCTCTATTTCTTTAATACCACTCTATCTCACCATGTGTGTGTGTGTGTGTGTGTGTGTGTGTGTGTGTGTGTGTTCAAATGTTCTTTTCTGGATAATGGCTTAAACAAATAAATAATGGCTTTGTTTAATGATGGCTTAAATTAATAATTTGTATAATGATATCACAAAGTATTCTTAGATAAAAAATTGAATAAACAAGCAAATCATTTAATAACAACAACAACAACAACAATAATAATAATACTACTACTAATAATAATACTACATGTAATTATTATTATTATTATTATTATTATTATTATTATTATTATTATTACTTAAATTCGAGGCTAATCTCAAGAATAAGAGAATAAATAGTAATGTAAACATCAGCACCACCACAATAGAATATTTTACAGATGTTGTTTTCTGTCATGAATACACGATCACGGTATTCTAATGCTTATTGACACTGTTAAAGGAAAACCGTTCCTCCACAGTACTGTAAGCGTGTCTGATTGACAAGTCAGATGAAACGCTTTCTGCTAAACAACAAGAAAATGCAGCTATAAAGGCATTTCAGACTTAATAGATTAGTAATGAGTGTTTAGGCTTCTATAGAGTGGATAAAAATCTCTGTGCATTCAGTTCAATTCAGATCATGACATAAGTGTTCTGCGACCACACAATATATCCGTTTAACCTTTCAGTGTGAAAAAAAAGGCAAATTATGGTACCTTCTTTCTCAGACAAACGCATTGAAAGCATTATGATGGAGAAGAATGTGGAGGCGTTTGCTGCACTGATGGTGTGCCGCACTGCGCTTTGCACTGCACATTCACTATAATTTGCCACAATTACACCTTGCACCTGCAGTGGGCACGTAATGAAAGAACCATCTCGGCTGCTTCTTTATTGGAGGAACTCCTGCTTTTTGTTCCATTGTGTTCACAGAACCATTAGAGACAAGTAGATGGATGATCAGGTGGCATTTCAGGTGCATTGTTTGCCAAAGACCTATACTCATGGCGGCACTTAGGAGTCATGTGAGTGATTCTATAATTGAAGGAACGTTTTTTTTTTTTTTTTTATAATAAACTTTAAAATAATTGCTACATTTTTAATAATGTATAAAATATGCTATGTTTTTAGCACAAGTTGTTACATGCATTTCATAACAATATGTTTTCAGTAAAGTGTCTTATATTCTCAATATTGTAATTTCTTGATTATTAATTAATCATTAATTAGTGTATTTTTTCCATCATTGTATAATACAAATATTTTATTTTACTTTTATTTAGGCAATATGTCATTTGTATTTATACAAATTCTAAAAAGTTTTTTTTGTCTAATTCTACAAAAAAATTTATATTTTCTCTTTAGAAAAAACTATTTATTGTTTAAAAAAATGTACTTTTATCTTTTATTTAACAACAAAGTGTGTCCATACATATTGAACCAATGTGTTACCATACAATATCAGTTCTGTTAATGTAAATTATGCTACTGTTAACCATTTAGGGCTATTGACAGTATGTGTCAGGTCGTGTCTTCTGTTTGTGTTTGTTTTCATCATGTGATATTCACCATGTGTCCCTTTGTTCTGTTTTCCAGCCACCAGTCATTATGTTCATCAGTGTCACCTGTGTCCATCCCCTGTGTAAAATCAGTTCTATCATTCCCTGTGCATTTATACCCCTTAGTTTCATTCAGTCTTCGTCTGGTGTTCTCATTTTGTGCTTAGATGTCTCCCCTTGTCGCTCCTGTATTCTTAATATCCTTCCAAGTGAGTGTTTGTAAATAAATCTGTGTGTTTCCAAAAACTCATGCGATCCTTTGCCTTCTTACATGAATCAAGGCGAGACAGTATGTTAATCATATTATGTGGTTGGGTCTGTGCATGTGTGTGCCAGTACTTTATTTACTTATTTATTTTTGGTGTAAACATGGTTTTATAGTGGTTGGTCAAAACTGACCCGAATGACAACCATTAAACCCAAAATGTGTGCATGAAAGCCTTCATGAATATAGAAAATGTTTTGTTTTCTAATCTTGGGTCATTCTGGAAAGTAACCAAACTTCAAGAATAAATCTTTATTAAAGCAAACAACAAAAATCAATCCAAGGCACTCGGAAAATGTGGAAAAAAAATGTTAAAAAGCCTTTATTCACATGGCTTATTTTTTCCACATTTTTTGAGTGCCTTGGATTGATTTTTGTTGTTTGCTTTGATGAATCCCTTACCCAAAGAACACTGATCAAATATCTGAAGTACCCCAGAGCGCTTTTTTGTTTGTTTGGATGATAATAAATCTTTATTTGTTTGTTTATTTTATTTATTTGGTTAGTTAGTTGTTTTTCTGCTGTTAAAATGATGCCCAGTTCATTTTTGACCCGTAAGCCAACAGGAGGATTAAGACAGGGTTGTCAAGTGAAGTGCTGAGCAGGTACAGTATGTGCATTTAGGGTATTTTCAATGAAAATTGTAAATAAATTTTGCTCTGATTCAAAGTTGTGTGTACTCATTGTTTTTTTTTTTTTTTTTTTTTTTTTTTTCATATATGGTGTCAAATTGTTTAAATTCTGTACATTGTACAAAAACAATTGTGCATGATTCGAAAGAATACCATGAAAGCAAAAGAAAAACAAAACAAAACAACAAAACAAACACCCAATGTATTATTTTAACAGCCAATTTTGGAATTACAGTCACATGCTGACTGTACACTTCAAACAGAGAAAAAAGTACAAATATTTAAAGAACAAGTATTTGACGGAAATAATGCAATTAATGAGTAAAATGTTTTGCATGCATATGAATCTGTAGAGTCTGTGATAAGTTTACTAAAAAGTTATAAGCTTATTAGCTCGTTCTTGCAAACTTTTATTAAGCTATCTAAATTAATTCATTCATTTTCCTTCCAGTTAGTCCCTTTATTCATCAGGGGTCACCACAGGGGAATGAACCGCCAACATATTCAGCATGTTTTACACAGCGGATGCTCTTCCAGCTGCAACCCAGTATTGCGAAACATCCATACACACCCAATTACACACATACACTTTTGTTTATTCAATTCACTTATGGCGTATGTCTTTGGACTGCGGGGGAAACCGAAGCACCCGGAGGAAACGCCAACACGGGGAAAACAAGCAAAGTACATACAGAAATGCCAACTGACCCAGCCGAGACTCAAATGAGCAACCTTCTTGTTGTGAAGCAACAGTGCTAACAACTGAACCACCATGTCGCACGCTATCAAAACTATTTATGAATAATATCATGTAGGTAGCACTGACAACAAGACTTATGTGCAGCTAAAAGTTTGTCGTGTGTGCTCTTGGATGCTGCACATTTCTTTACAAAATAGAACAGCAATTAAGCTGACAGAAACTGTCTACCCTATATGTGTCAGTCACCGTTCACATTGCGATGGCCCACATACAAATGAATCAATGCTTGTGAAACACTGATGTGAGCACGGAGACAAATCCAACCTGGCAAGAGTGGAGGTCCTTTTGAGATGGTGCAACCAACCTGCACTGAAAGGCAGCTTAAGGACTGAGACTTTAGATCAGTGAGGGGCAATTAAATCTGTTTTGCGCGTGTGCGAGTGTGAGATTGTCAGGAAGTGAGCAAGCGAGCGAGAGAGAGAGGATTACCTCAGGGAAAGAGTGGCTAATCCACACAGTCGGGGAGACACAGACACTGAGAGGCTCAAGGTCAGGTAAACAAAACTCTGCCATACCTGACATCAAGATCCCTCAGTGAGAAGCCATCAGAGTCGATGAACTGCTGCTCTCTGGATGGACACTTTCATTGTGAACTACATATGCTCTGCAGAGACTTGAAGGATACTGAATGGATTATGATTATAAATATTATAAAACCCACACTGTTCCAGAATGCATACCAGCCTTGATCATACGGAATAACATGAAGTTTTCTGCTAGCTCTGAACATCACTGATGGGGAAACTAGCTTTATACATGAGTGCAAAAATTTGCACGAGTCTAATAATTATGGCAATGTAATGCCTTAAGGGAAACCTCAGACATCCCACATGTAAACGCATGCATGAGCTTGTTATGTTTTATTATCATTTATTTACTTTTAATTCATGTTTTTTTCTGTGGTTGGAAGACCCTGTGGAGTTAAATAATGTATTTAACATGCTGTATGAGTTGAGATGATACTTCATGGTTTAGTTTGCCCCAATCTAATATGATATCAATGTAAACACAATGTCAAATTTTAACAAACCTTAGAGTAAAAAATAAAAATTATATATATAACTTGCAGTAGTGTCTTGCTGACTGACTGGTTTACTGATCCAGCCATTTATCATTAGATTTTTTATCATTTTCTCCTATCTTTCCCAAGCTTTTATTTAAATAAATAAATAAATAAATAAATTAATTAATTAATTAATAAAACAAACAAACAAACAAAATCTAATTATTTTGATGGTGAATAGGGATCTAAATGGTCTATGGCTACACAGCAAAATAATGTGACACATTCCTCTTATAACCGTTATTAAAATGCTATGTTACTTGTACCACAGAAGGTCTTCTGTTGGGTCAAACCAAAGAAAGATTGGCTTCATTGCCCTTAAGCATCCATGAGTCTTGGGTGTTCAGCACCCTGTAGCCATTTTGTGGTTTATCTCTTTCTGCTGACCCGGGGCAAACCACAAGCCTTGTCCTTTCAGAGATGCTCTGACCCAGTCGTCTTGCTATTACATATATATTCCTGTGAATTTCTCCTGCACCCAACACACCGGTTGCAAGAGCAAACTGTCTAATCTAATCTACTAGGAGATGATCAGCAATAATTTGCTACACCTGAGACTAATCAGGATGTTTTGGCTCATCAGTGTAATTGGGTCAGGGGAACATGTTAAAATTGAGTTCTAGATCAGTGGTTCTCAGTTTGGGAGTCACGATCATGGCTGTAGGTCATCAAAAATCTATGAGGGGTCACCAAAATCACTCCTACACCCTCATTCACTATTGCCTAAAATAGTCCCCTGAATTAGTTCACTTGAAGGAGTGAACGGAAAAACATGCGAGTAAATTTCTGCACTGGAAGGAATGCCGATTTGTTTGTGCTTTGCTGGTTGATAAATCCCTCAAAGGGTTAGATTTGAAACTTTTTGGTCAGACCTTGTGATAGTTATTGGTCACACTTTATTTTGATGGTCCGTTTGTTGAATTTAAGTTACACTGCAACTAATCCTCATTAGATTATAAGTAGGCTGTTAGGTTGGGGTTAGGGCAGTTGTGCTCAACCCTGCAGCTGGAGATCGACCTTCCTGCTGAGTTCAGCTCCTACTCTGATCAAACACACCTGAAGCAATTAATTAGGACCTGAAAAGCCCTAAATAATTACAGGCAGGTGTGTTTGATATGGGTTGCAACTGAAATCTGCAGGACGGTCGATCTGCAGGAGCAGGGTTGGTCACCCCTGGGTTAGGGTTAGGATTAGTGTAAGTTGACATGCACTTGCAAAGTTTCTCATAGTCAGTTAAATATCTGTTGAATGTCAGTATCAACAGATATTAAGTAGACAGTCTACTAATACTCAAATGGACCATCGAAATAAAATGTTACCAATTTATTTAACACTTAGTAAGCTGTAGTGCAATAAACCATTTTGAATATTGTCATCTACACAAGCATTACTTTAAATATTTTATTTTGAAACACACACCAATAGGGTTTCGCTGTGTATGCCATCATGCGGTCAGATTGTAAAATTAATTCAGCGCATAAACTTACAGTGCATTATGGGTATTTTTATTATTGCAGGGCATTTTGGAATCCTTTGAGTGCACTTAAAAAAGCCCACATATAGTTTCAGATACCACTACAAATGGCTGCTTCTTCAAATAGTGAACTATTTAAGCATATAGGGGGTGATTTCAGTAATAGCCAAATATTTGTGTATTTATATAGCACATTTATTGTGTATGGCCATACATGCAAAGTACTTCACAATCTTGAGGGGGGTCTCTTCACACCACCACCAGTGTGCAGCATTACTTAGATGCGATAGCAGCCAAAGAACAACGGCGCCATTGCGCTCACCACATATCAGCTATAGGTGGAATGGAGAGACAGTGATAGAGCCAATTGATTGGATGTAGGTGATTGGGAGGCCATGATAACAATTAGGCCAAGACACTTACAGTACTGTTTACGAGAAGTGTCATGGGATTTTAAAGGACCACAAAGAGCCAGGACCTCGGTTTAACATCTCATCTGAAAGATTTAGTAGGAATGAAGCAGATGCCAATTTGGTGATAAACAAAACAAATCAATCTGGTGATAAACTAAATTCCACATAGCTAATATTACAGTATTAATAATCATTAATAACTGAGAAAAATCTGCCCTTAAATAAGCAAACAACAGTCACAGCATCCATGTTTGGTGTTGTGCAACAATATGAATCCGCATTTTCATTTAGGCTGTCTGCAGTTTATGTTCATGCAGTCAGTCTAAGAAGACAAAATGTTTAACATCTGGTTCACAAGATCTCATGCAAAACAAAACTGTCTCCAAAACTGTCTTTTTTTGGTGAACTCAACAAGTGAAAGTCGTTTAAAAACTGCACCAGGTGTTTTTTTGTTTGTTTGTTTTTTTCTTGCAAAGATCAAACAGAGACACAAAAATGTTGGAAGGATTTTACAACTCATATCTATTAGTATGCACACTCAGAGGCAGACAGAGAGGAGGGATTGTCCTTTACTGTGGCATTGTCTGCCGTGTGAGTGATGAAGTGCTCGGCTAGCCGGGAGACAGTGGAGGCTTAACCTGATTTAGTGTTCAGAGCACATAGGGCCATTTCCAAGGGATGGAGCAGGAGTGTGTGCACTTGTGTGTGTATTTGTCGGTTGGTGCATGCGTGTATCCATGTCTCCTAAGCTTCCAGCCGTCCTCCAATCCACATTCAACACCATGCCTCTCTCAGAATAGAAAATAACTCGCTCTCTCTCCACTAGCGATGGATTTTTGAAACCTGTCACACTCCCCTATAACTATCGTCTAACCCTTTATTAGGCCCTTAACAACATGTGCTGTTGTAGTTAGTCTCGGGCCAAAATCTGGCTGACCGTCTCTCGCCCTTTTCTTGTTGGGCTCAAAGCAGCTCTCAGCCGGGGGATAATGAGAGAGATGAATAGCACTCCGGCATGAAGGGCTGTAATGGTAAGCGCTAAATTGGTAGCCGTGCATCTTGAGAAAGGAAGGGGAAATGGCCTTTCCGGTAGACTGCAGTGACCCCTACAGAGTGGACACCTGCTCTGAGACGATGACGATTATCCGTGCAGAAGAACAGAAAAGATGGCAGACTTTTCAGAGACAAGGGGCTATGGAAGGCGCAGGAGTGTCATAAAAAAAAGGACAGAACAGTACTGTACTAGAAATGTAGCTTAGGTAACTGAGATTAAAACAAACTCAGGAGGAAAACAGCTATTGCTTGATTGACAAGTTAGATATCAGATGGGGAAAAAAGCAATAAAACCAATACTAACTATGGTTTTTCAGTATGTGAATTGAGATGGAATCCAATCAATATGTCTGGTCTTTTATAATATTTACATTTTGAGTCCAGCGCAACAATGAGCCTCATAAATATTTAGCAATCCATCTGTATTACCATGAGAAGAGCAAGTAAGAATGAACCTTATCAAAATTATTCAGCACTAACAGCTTGCTGGACTTCATATCGGCACTACTGGAATGTTTATCAATCAATTGAATTCAAGAACTGTTGAATAATGCATTTGTTGCTTGTTTGCTTATCTGCCATTTTTACATGTGGATGCTTGCCAAGTCTAAAACATACACTACATTTCGAAAGTTTTGGTCAGTAAGAGATTAACTTTTTGATCACTAAGGGTGATTAAATAAATGAGTCATATGTTGACATTAACGTATTTTAAATCTACAAAACTATATACAGCATATTTAATATGGCTATTAAATGATTTGAATTAAGTGTTCTTGTGCTCTTTTGAAGTCAAAATGATTGGCCCTTTTTTAATTGTTTTAAAAATATTGTTGCTTAACAGAAAGAAGTTTTTTTTTTCCATGACATTTTTTTAACATAATAGTTGAATAAAAAATGTCTAATAACTAATTCATTTTGTCTTTACAATGGTGACAGTGCTTAATATAATTCTACTTATTTTGCAAGAAACTAAAATTCAGCATGTACTTAAGTAGGTTATTTTATTTATTTAAAAAAAAGCAACAATAAAAAAAATAACAATAATAATAATAATAATAATAATAATAATAATAATA
>CAIGQQ010038283.1:2907629-2918813 GCA_903798035.1 Danio albolineatus
ACTCAGGGAATTATAGATACATCTATTTTATATCAATAACGTTATTACATTGCAAAAATTAACATCTATGCAGTTCTAGGGTTAAGGCTTGATTATGTTTATGGGGTGCAAAACAATTTGTGCTTGTCACATTTTTTTCACATATCCTACCTTAAATTGGTACTTTACTACTTTGCAACACTTTATATATTCAGCTAACATCGAAATGATTCATATTTCCTGGTTTCTCCTAAGGCCCGCCCTCAAAAGTCTTTGATTGGTCAGGTAACCTGTGTTGTGATTCTTGGATTGTACTACACGTCACCAGGAAACGTTATGGTCTTACTGGTATGCACTCTGATGTGCAAATGTCAGTGCAGCCATATCAGTTTGAGCACGAATTAGATACAGAAAATGAAGTGGGTATACAGTAGCTGTACTGATGCAAACACAACTCTTGTGCGGTGTGTTCCAGATTGCATAGCATCTAAAGAACATGCCTTTACCTCTAAAACCTTGAAACTTTAATAAAATTAACACAAATATTTTAAAAAGAGAGATAAAAGTTGCCAAAACTCAATAGTGATCATAAAATATATTAAATAATAATGGATCCTATTTAGTTTTTTTTTCTTTCTATTTTTTGATCTGAAAAACAGTAAACAGCTATTATTTTCTGGCATGGAACTGCAGCACACGACAATCATTGTAAACAGCATGAAGTTTGACTTCTCTTGACATAGTGACACATTATTGTGACACTCATGGTGTGATTTTACACTTTTGAACCTATGAATGTGATTAAGGAGTAACAAATTATTTCAAATATGACAGCATCTTTCTAAACATGCCTGATGACATTTTTGCTATATAAACTATTGTTGCACTCAATGATATTTAAGCGGTCTTTGGTTGGTGGCTAAGTCAGCGAAGACCCAATTCTGGATTGCAAAATCTCCAATATGCCAATTAACTTGAAAATGACAAGGGACCAATAAACATAACTCACGGGTTAAACAATTGTTACTGAGATAATTGTACGGACAGAGACAATACAAGTTTAACCAGTGGAACAGTTAAGAAGGTTACACTAAAGTTCCTTTTCAGCTCTGGTTTATCATCCAGCTTGTATCCACATATGCCTACACACTTAACATGCAACAGTAAATGTTGATTTTCAGCCTTTTTCTGCTGGAGTGGCAAAAGATCAGACTGCCTCTGACCATATGCTCAGCAGAGGAGGAAAATATAAAAAGAAAAGCAAGTGAAAATAAATGCAATAACATCTGTCTATGTTTGCTGTAATCACAGCAAAACCAATGTGTGTGCATTTCCTTTGAGTGCATATAAATAACCTGCTTTGTGAAAGTGATTAATATGATACTAGCAATGCAATACTGAGTAAAAGAGAATAATAAAACTGTGTTTAAAATCACATTTTATTGGTGAAGCAACATTTGATGATGCCTTTGACAACTGTTAAAATGTTTGTGAATTAAATTAGCATTGCATACTACATTCCCCGAGTCATTTTCACATGATAACATCATCTGTTTTACCAACATCTATAACTCATATTATACTAGAGAAGAAGTGTCCACTGAGTGTGCATTTTAGAATCTTGCCCTAAGCAAGCAAGTACCTGCATTCAGATGTACTACCATTTTCACATACGGTTTGCATGGTGGCTTACAGCACATGACAGCTTTACACAAAAAAGGAGCGGTAGATGCCGGGTATAGGCAGGTGTCATGATGAATAGTATAGATACTGTACATGGTTTAGCTAATAAATCGTCACATTCCACGATATGTGGACATTCACATTCCACACCTACATTTATTAAGCTAGCATCATTCCAACAGTAATGACTTCTATTGTATGTAAAACATTATGCTTATATTGACATTTTACTGAAAAAAAAAAAAAAAAACATTTGTAGGGGGTGTTGAAGTATCTAAATAATGTAATTGATGGTGCCACGGTGGCCTAGTGGTTAGCATGTTCGCCTCACAGCAAGAAGGTCGCTGGTTCGAGCCCCGGCTGGGTCAGTTGGCATTTCTGTGTGGAGTTTTCATGTTCTCCCCGTGGTTGCGTGGGTTTCCTCCGGGTACTCCGGTTTCCCCCACAAGTCCAAAGACATGTGGCATAGGTGAATTGGGTAGGCTAAATTGTCCGTATAGTGTATGAGTGTGAATGTGTGTGTGGATGTTTCCCAGGGATGGATTGCGGCTGGAAGGGCATCCGCTGCGTAAAAATATGCTGGATAAGTTGGCGGTTGATTCCGCTGTGGCGACCCCGGATTAATAAAGGGACTAAGCCGACAAGAAAATGAATAAATGAATGTAATTGATTAAATACTGTAACTTTTAAATATGTTTACGCTTCTCATATGCCACTTTTATTGGTATTATTATACAGTATATTCTAATGCCAACCACCAAATAAAAGACTTAAAAATAAATACATTTACAAATACAAACATTTTTAAATTTTCAAAATATAAACTAGCAAATTATAAAACTCTTTAACTCTAAGGCCCAGCTTATACTGTGGAATTTTAATAATCCAAAACAGCATGTCAGACTGCACAAACATGACTCCCATGTCACACAGTTAGACCTCAGTTGTCATAATGTCAGACTGAACAACAATCAGTTTGAGCCAGTCTCAAATCTTCTGACAATGGCAGAACTTTGATTTGAAAAGTTTGATTGCAATGGCTATTAAGTGACGTGCCTGTCAGTAAACATGTCAAACCAACAATTAAAAATGTAGCCTACAGTAACTGGAACCTTTTAGGATTTCCCAAATATGTCTCACACAACCAAATTGCTGCTGATATTGCAAAACATAAGCAGGGCTTCAGAAAAAAAAGGAAAAAAAAACCCTATGGCCAGTTTAGTTTATTCAATTCACCTATAGGTGGATGTCTTTGGACTGTGGGGGAAACCAGAGCACCCCGAGGAAACCCACACAAACAACATTTAAACTCAGAAGTGCCAGCTGGCCCAGCTAACGTCTTTCAGGTGACTAATTTTCCACATGCTATGAAAGAAAAGGTAACCGATTGCAATTTTTTGGGTTTAACTCCTGCTACTTCACAGAGCTCAAAGTTCCTCTTGAGTGACAGCAGTTCTTCCTCTCTAATCTACACCTTAGACTAAGACTGTTGTGTTATTACTACTATTGAGCTCTTCTGTGAAGTTTCTGAAATCTGCATTCTTTTACTTGATGTTACATAATGCTCCATCATGATTTATAATAATAAAATCTCCTTTGCACTGAATAAGCATGCCCAACTTGCCCCTCTAACACAATGTCAATTGCTTATTCGGCACTTCCGTTAGTTGTTTAATATTTATTTTTCAGTGTTAAGAAAACTAGAATAAAAAATGCTATGAAATACTTTGGAGAGAGGGGGTGGGGATTATAGGGAGGTGAGGCTGAACAAGATTCTGATGACGCTTTATACCTGTTAAGCCCTCAAGATCACTATTTATGCACACGTTACCAATGTTCTTTAGGGTCAAACCCATGATTATTTTGTTACTACAACACAACCGTTGCACCAATTAAACTTGATGATTCACAACATTTAGAATTGATTGTTTGAAAACAAGGGGTGACACGGTGGCTCAGTGGTTAGCACTGTCGCTGGTTTGTGTCCCGTTTGAGTCCAGTTGGCATTTCATTGTGCAGATTACATGTTCTCTAAACATAGATGTTGCCAAATGAGTAATTACGTGAGGTGCATCAGGGTCTGTGTCAGGGTAGGGTGGAGGTTATGTGTCTGTGCGAAGGCTATGCTGGACCACTTGACACTAAAGTATAAATTAGCCTTTACTCAAAACACTTATTTTGTAAATGATCTTATGGAACATACTGTATTTCAGGAAAGTGATAAACGTACAACACTCATATTTTCATAGGAGGACAAGTTGTAGGGGTGTCAGAATTAATTGTTTCTTCGGTGCACTGCGATCCAGATGTGGAAGATTTAATATTGGTTCAGTAATAGATCATAACTGGTTATTACGTACTGACATCATTTATTTGTTCAGCACTATGTCATGCTAGCATTCTATGGTGAGGGAGTCGCGCGTCAGTAATTTTAATACTCCAACTACAAGCAGACAAAAGTGCACAATACACTGCTTGTGAGCAATACACTGCACTACTTGTCTTTCAGTGACACTGAAGGTACAGTAGAACCCAGGAGCCCAATGTGATCGGAGGAAATAAAAACAGCATTCTTGTGTTACGAAGTAAGATCACAAATTGTTGATGGAAAGCATCAACAATGAGATATTGAAAAAATCCTGTTTAAAAAATCCTGTTCCTTCATGTTCTCCCAACACAAATTTATTAAGTTAACTTCATTTTTTATTTATTGTTATTACTTTTTTTTACAAATTTATGTGGGTTGAACATAAACCAATTAAGATCCCCAACCACCCATACCCCCCACCCCCTAATAAAAAAACAACAAAACAAGAATTGTATTATTTCAGCTCATGTTACCTAAGTAGTTTGAACAAGCAGCAAAAAAATAAATAAATAAAAAAAATTATAAAAAAATGAGGGCATGATTTTCCCAAGATTTTCCCTTATATTACAGTTCTATCCTGCTATAATCCCGTAAAGGTATTTTCTCGGATTTCTCCCATATTTTCAGTCTTTCTCTGATAGGTGGTGATGAACATTAAAGAGCAGATACTCCCTTTACGCAACCCATACCGCCGAACCACCAGGCGCCGCCCCCTGCTCTTAAATGTTAGTTTGTTTTGTGCTTTCGGTTCATTTAGGCATGAAACACTTTGAAATAAATATGAAAACGGCGGGACTCCCTTTTCTTTTCATTACAGGTGCCGTCGCTCCTCCTATGCAATCCTCAAAACAGTCATAAAGCGGTGCGTGACTCAGCTGACATGCTCCATAGTGATAAATAGACGCTGTTTCCCAAACAGATTCTGTACCGAAAATTGATTTTGGGTGCGTGTTTGAACAGACATATACACATAATTAATAAAAATTATAATAACAACATCTAAAGATGTCGATTTTAGTGTTGTTGTTTTTTTTTCAAACACAACTAATTTGTCCTAAATGAGCATAAAAAGTTAGGAAAGCAATCGACTTCTTACATTATAACATTATTATAATGCATTTTAAAGTGAAACCTGTTATTTAATGTAATCAATGGAAAAATCTAAATATATGAGATTCCTTCGTTGCTCTTTAATCAGAATGGGGTCCTTTATTTTCACATCTCAATGTTGACAGGTATGAACTAGTCATCCAACAACCCATTCTTTTCAGAAAACACGCTGTACAAGGCACTGAATGAACTTACTGTGTTGGCAGTGGATCCCGTTGAAGCCTGATGGACACTTGCAGACGTATCCAATGAATGTGTCGCCTCTGAACGTTTCGCTGATTTCACAGATGCCTCCATTGTGGCAAGGGTTTGGATGGCAGGGTCCTGTAACACAAACAAAAATAAATTAGCAGAATAATTTAAGTGTTTCTGATGTGTGCAAGTGTTCTAAACCAGCACAACTGGTTAGATAAACAGATGGGTTAGAAACAGACATTAACAATTTAAAATGGCCCGGAGTGTCAACGCTTGCATCTTTGTCCACAGCAGTTCAGGTAACAGTTGCAGTGACATATAGGGCGAAAAAAAAAGATGACAGATTGAACACAGCAAAGAAAAAGATGAAACGAGAGATGGTCACAGGGAGAAAGAGAGAAATGTAAGTATAAGCATCCCTTGCTGGGGTCACCACGGGGCAGCTTGGGGGATAAATGATAACATGGACACTATATTACCTCTCCTGGCTCTGTGTCAACATAAATACAGAAGGAGAGAGAGAAGAGAGAGAGGGAGAGTGAAAGAGAAAGAGATGCAATACAGAGTCAGAGTTAAATCCAAGCACAAATTAATAGATGAGAATATGAAAAGGTCAAGGTTATGGGAGGAATGCTCTTTAATATTGGATATCAGTTTGATGACATTATAAGTGAATGATGAATTCAGTAAAGATATGACGTCTTTTTTTTTTTTGTTGTTCATGTTATGTAACAATATGGCATATGTACATTTCTCTCAATGTTTATATCAATATTTTATATAAGGCAAGGCAAGGCAAGGCAAGTTTATTTATATAGCACATTTCATACACAGTGGCAATTCAAAGTGCTTTACATAAACAGGAATAAAATTGAAGTATAAGAAAATAAAAACAAATAATAAAAAACAGATAAAAACAAGGAAAAATAAGGAGATTTGTACTGTAGTCTAATATATAACACACGTTTTAACAGAAAATATCCTGAGCAATGCTAAAATATTTTGATGTATCAGTAGAATCACTGATGGGATGACTTTGTAAACTACATAAAACAAAAAAAAAATCCTTAAAATAAATGAATAAAAACGGCACTTTTGGATGTTCTTTCTTGTTCACAGAGAAGAAAAAAAAAAAACTTTCACACTGCTGTCATTTTGTCTTCTAGGAAAAAGCTCTTTAAAAGTTCATGTCTGCTGTATGTCACATCAACTGTAAGGCACTAATCCACAAAAAACAAAAAAAACAAAAAACGAGTGGAACAACCACCACAAATAATACATGATTTATCAGCTGATATATATTTAGTCTATATTTAAAATAGATTATTTATTTTTTTATTTCAAAATTTTTAATACAATGTATGCAGTAATGTAAACACTGCAAAATATGAATAGTATAAATACAAATAAGTGATAACAATTGGCACGCACACACACACACACACACACACACAGACACACACAAAAAATACAATCCGTATTATAGTATTAACTATAATCAAAGTAGTGCTCAATTGAAACTCAAAAAAAAACTCTTTCTTTAATCATTAAAGAGTGTACTACACAGAAGTGTCTAAGATATCGTCATGTTCTTTTATTATAATTATTTTGAGCATTTACTTCATCGTGACAGTATAACAAGAGAATGTGAAGTTGGAGAGAGAAAGGAGTCATGGGATCGGTAAAGGTCCGCAAGCAAGAACTCGAACTCAAGATGCTCAAAGCGCAATGGCTCTATACCCCTTTTCCTCCAGCACAAACCAGGTGCTAGCTGCTTTGTCTGGCACACCAAAAAACTGCTTTGCTATTCCACCATCTAGAGCCACAGTAAACCACATCCACATCTTTCCCAGCGACACAAATGCTGAAGCACCAAATACAAATGGACGCTATTAATGTTAATAACTTACATCGGCATCCAAACACAGCAAACTCAATGTGTGATGGGGATTACGAGTGATAAAAAACAATAATAATTTGTACACAAGGAGAATACAGGGGAGAATAAAGTGTTCGTGCTGTGTGTCGTAAATTTAATTGACCATGATTAAAAGTGATAATGTGTTCAGCATTATGTTCTACTTCTTTTTCAAATATGACGCTTAAAATGGTTTCTGTTCGTCTCGTTGGCCAGATTAACCCTGACCTCAGACACTGACATAACTGGTTATTTCTTCTAGCACAACCTTTTTTTCCTGGTTCAGAGCTGGGGCTTTAGACGTTGAAAGAGAAGAACTGAATTGCCTTGGCGTCGAACCATCGGATCACACAAGATCTTGTGTCAAACCCCAAGCTTACACCAATATGGCAAAGCAATATCTTATGCAAAAATCAAATAACAAGGTAAATAAAACCAAAAATTGCATTGCACTGCAACCATTCAATATTGGCTTGATCACTGACTTTATTTACGTTGATTTGAAATAGTGATGAGATTTCCATATATTGTTTTTTAACAGTTTTGACAGTATCTAAATCAGATACAAGAGTAAATGGGAAAAACCCTGATTTCATCCATCTCCTTGGAAAAAAGAAACGCTTGTGAACTCATGAATGACCAATCAAAATGCTGATTCCACTAAAAGCTTTTAAAACAACATTCCGGCACTGAACTGATTGTTCAGGAGTAGCTTCTAATCTCTTAGTCTTCACAAATCCTGCATTTGGAAGCAAGTCAACCTCATAAGAACCCCCATAGGGCTCATATCTCATGGCCTATCAATACCATACTGATGTTTAAAACATTAGAGTGCCTGCATCGGGCTGCATGCTGTCAGAAGTTGCTTGATGAAATTGCAGGCCAGCCAGTTTAATCTTTCAAAATATCAGCAGCGAGATGTACAGGAGGGTTAGGGTGGAGTGCAGAAATGCATTATAGAAGCATGATCAATGCATTCTTAACTGAAAAGATGAAAATATAGATCCAACGAAATATAGACTGTTCTACATTTCTGTACAACAAAAGCAACAAAATCTGTCTAAAAAAATATTCAAAGCAGCATGGGTGTTCAAAGGCATTTGGTCATTAACTTGACTGATTAATTGACAACCATTTAACAACCATAATAATAATAATAATAATAATAATAATAATAATAATAAGTAACGCGGGGAGTAACATTGACAACTGCGGTGAGGATCCAAATGCAGGTTTATTGGTGAAGTCAGCAAAGCAGTGGTCAACACAGGTGCAAACAGATGTATACAGGTATCCAGAATTGTTGTCGAAGTAACCGGCAGAAGGTCAACAAGGCAGGTAGCACACAGGGATAAATAAACAAGCAAGGTGAGGATCAAAACACGGCAAGACTAGACAAAGGAAACCGTGTTGTAATGTCACTTTACGATTAACAAGACTCAGCAATGACTGTGTGTTTTTGTGCTGTTTATATAGTGCAGTAATCAGTCCAGGAGCAGCTTCAGCTGTGACAGTCTAATCAATGGTGACTTGGAGCAGGTGAGTGTTTACCAGCGATCTCTGGCTGTAGATCGCAGGTGATCGTGACATAATAATAATAACATCAACAACAACAACAACAACAACATCAACAACAACAACAACAATATTAATAAAAATAATAATATAAAATGTGTCTTGAAGAAGAAGAAAAAAAATAACAATGAATGTGTGGTTATTAGTTAAATCCCAAATAAACTCATAAAATGCATTACAATAAAACAAATATAAAAGACAAAACTAAAAAAAAAACTTTTATTGATTTATTTTTTATTCGACTATAATTTGATTTAAAAAATGCAGAGTATAAGACACTACAAACTAGTGTTGTCAAGATACTGGAATTCAATACCAATCGGTACTGACTATGTAAAATCGTCCATTTCCTGCTAACATTTGAGAGCGTTCTTAAACACTGCTGATTTGCCGATGTGTTCACATGCTTAACAGAAATGGCCGTGAAGGTCATCAGTTACCGTACTCACTGCTACTTACCGAATGTAACAACAGATACAGGGACATTGGAGCATTTTAAAGCCGCAAAGATCAGCTGATGTGTTTAAAAGCTAACATACGAGCAATCAGCTGATTAATCGATTAATGTTCACGGCTTTAAAACGCTCCAGTGTCCCTGTATCTGTTGTCACACTCAGTAAACAGCAGTGAATTCGGTGAACTGATGCCCTTCACAGTCAATCAACAGCTGTTTCTCAGTTACAAGAATGGACTTGCGTCCTTGTGAAGACTGATCCTGCCAGGTCACCACAGAAGAATGAACTAGGGAGACCACGAGAACACAGAACGCGTCGTGTGAGAAATGAGATGCTGCGTTCCTTCTGATAGTCACATGACCTTCACACAGTTTTAACGGAATATTATTTAAACATTACAGCATTCATACAGCGATTTATTCTTTTTTGCCTTTTCAATATAGATATAAAATGCACAAAAATCGTACAAATATACTTTGCACAATACAAATAAAACATGTTTTAATGCGAATTTCAGCATTTAAACTGTGCATAAACACATTTTAGCTAAAATGTGTTTATGCCTTTATTAAGATGTTCATGCTAGTGTTTACTTTCACCGCCTCATGTAGGAAAACTACTGAGGTAAATAAGTTATATCTCTGAACTTTAATAATAAATCAATGACTTCTGGGACTTCTAGAGTGAGTTTGGTGCTCAAGTCTGCATGGGTGCGTACTTGATACCAAGAACACATCCGGGAACTTTCATGCATCCTCTGTTGTTGAGTTTTGGAACTGCAATTTGATGGTTGATGATGACGTTACAAGAGAACACAAGGAAACAAGATCACTTAAGAATGCCTATTGAGAAACAGCCAGTGATTTTTGTTGAGCAAGTGAACACAATGGCAAATCCGCACGGTTTAAGAACACGCTCAAATATTAGCAGCAAATGGATGTTTTTAAAAAATCAGTACCGATTGGTATCGAACTTCAGTATCGTGACAACACTATTACAAATGGTCATGTAAATGATTATGTCTTTTTCTCTGCTCGTTTTTCATTAAACAAAGTCTAGTCAACTTGTTAATTTTTTTTTAAAAACTTGGTGGTATTTTTCAGCAATATATGTAAAAATAATGTCATTTGAATGTGCCACAGAGGGTAACCCTATCAACATTTGAGAATCCCAGCACTGCATCTTAACAGCTATAATGAGACTACTAGCTAATTAAAGAGACAGAGCATGTAATAACCTTGCCAGAACTCTATTAAAAGTCCTCGGCATCCTGAAGGAGAGCGTGACAGCTAAGCCTGCTTTCTGACATGACGATCTATAACCGCACAAAGCTTTGTGACAGCCCCTTCTCTACCTCCAGAGAGATGGAAGTAAGAAGAGGGATGGAGAGAGAAGGAGAAAAGAGCGAGGAGAGCGGAAGGAGGGGGACGTATGCCACATTTGCAAACGTTCCTGAGAGACATCGCCAGGCATTGTGGCCCATGAAACAAAGCTTTGTCCTCTGTGCTGTTCCCTTTTGTGCCGCAAGTCAGGGGGATCAACAAGAATGTCAGCCGTTGTTGGGCGGCTCATGCTCGTGGCAGGAAAGTAATTGATGTTGGCTGGCACTCGCATCCCGATTTTCCGACAAGTCACAATAGAAGCCAATCTATCAGAGGAGCTCAGCTCCAATGCAAAGCAGTAAAACCACTACGGTGTTAAACACAGTAAAGTGGCCGGTGTTTCCTGTGCAATTACTCACTTTCTTATAGAGGCTTCCGACTACATTTCAAAAGTGAATTCATTTTAGTCAGTCAGTTATAGGAATTGGAAATATAGGAATATAGGAAATGAAACAGGTAAGCAATTTAAAGCGGTTACATTCACGCTCATTTAGGGAAGGGAAATAAAACATACAATAT
>CAIGQQ010038283.1:2920354-2937779 GCA_903798035.1 Danio albolineatus
ACATACATACATACATACATACATACATACATACATACATACATACAAACATACATACATACATACATACATACATACAAACATAAAGTGCATCCAGAAAGTATTCATAGCGCTTCACTTTTTCCACCTTTTTTTTATGTTACAGCCTCATTCCAAAATGGATTAATTAATTTCCTCAAAATTCCACACAAAATACCCCATAATGACAATGCGAAAAAAAAAAAAAATTGTTGCAAATTTTTTAAAAATAAAAAATCACTGGAAATTCACAAATACATAAGTATTCACAGCCTTTGGCAGCAACTACAGCCCCAAGTCTTTTTGAATATGATGCCACAAGCTTGGCACACCTGTCTTTAGGAATTTTTGCCCATTCCCCTTTGCAGTAACTCTCAAGCTCTGCAGGTTGGATGGGAAGTGATGGTGTACAGCCATTTTCAGATCTCTCCAGAGATGTTCAATAAGATTTAGATCTGAGCTCTGGCTGGGCCACTCAAGAACATCCACCGAGTTGTTGTGAAGCCACTCCATTGATATTTTGGTGGTGTGCTTTGGGTCATTGTTCTGCCACCACCATGTTTCACTGTAGTGGCGGTATTAGCATGGTAATGAGTGGTGCCTGTATTTTTCCAAATGTTACGCCTGGCATTCACTCCAAAGAGTTCAATTTTAGTCTCATCAGACCAGAGAATTTTGTTTCTTATGGTCTGAGAGTCCTTCAGATGCCTTTTGGCGAATTCCAGACTAATGAGTGGCTTCCGTTTAGCCACTCTACCATACAGGCCAGATTGGTGGATTGCTACACAGATGGTTATCCTTCTGTAAGGTTCTCCTCTCTCCATAGAAGAACACTGAAGCTCAGACAGAGTGACCATCGGGTTATTGATTCCCTTCTTTCCAATCACTCAGCTTAGATGGCCAGCCCGATCTAGGAAGAGTCCTGGTGGTTCCAAATATCTTTTGTGGATGTCAATTGTCCTCGATCATCGCATTAAGATGACTCAGAGTTGTGTTCCAAAAAATAGCTTTTTAAACAATACACCATTGTGTTGTGTGTGTCTTAATGAAATTACCTCTCTCCAACACCACCAATCAAAATGCAGGTTTGTTGAAACACTTTGTGGATTACATAGATGGCCACTTACCCTCTTTTTTTCAATTTGACAAAAGTGATATTTGCATGTATTTATTTGGTTGAGGCATCAGAATACAATTTACATTCTGCTCAGGGCACACATTTTACCAATTAATGCATTCTCTGGAATTTGAACCTATGACTGTTTTGCTAATAAGTCTACAAATCAAAAAAAAAAATTATGAACTTCATTCATTCATTCATTCATCCATCTATCCATCCAGTATGTGGTGATAAAATAATGAAATTTCCTTTCGGCTTAGTGCCTGATTATCAGGGGACACCACAGCAGAATGTACCATGAACATTCCAGCATATGTTTTACGCAGCGTATGCCCTTCCAGCCGAAACCCAGTACTGGGAAACACCCACACACAACCTCATTCACATACATACAGTCATGCACTATGGCCTTAGTTCTATGAACTTAGTTCATCCAATTCACTTATAGCAAACTGGAACACCCGGAGGAATCCCATGCTAACATGGGGAGAACATGCAAATTCCCCACAGAAATGCCAACTGACCCACTATTTACTATGCCACTGTGCCCTCCCAATATGAATTTCAGTGTTGATGAAATTATTATTTGCAGTGAGGTTACTATTTTACTAAGAGCTCTTATGGGTAATATTTCAGTGACTGTGACATTGATCTATACAGTCATTTTTTTAGGACATGTTGAACTAAAGAGACTCTGACTGAGATACCATGGATTGGTATTGCCCAATAACCACATTCTTAGTAGTCTCTATTCATTGTTCTCTAGATTTGATCAATTTCACAAAAGTAATTTTTTCTTTAGCAAATCCACCAAAACACAGAACAAATTCAAGGTAAGGAGGCAATATTGTTCCTGTTTTGGCAAACTAAACTGTTGCAACTGTCATTAATTATGTTAAATGGAAATCTGAATTTCAGAAATGCAGTAGCCAGTCAGAGAAAAGTCAATGCTTAAAATATTTTGCTAAATAGTTGCACTCACTCACTGACTAAATTGCGCTCACAAATTGTCTCACCATGAAACGGCTGAAATGATGTAAGATATTACTTTTTCAGCTTTGGTTCCTGTAACAGACTTGCAAAAGATTAACATCATAGACAAACTTGTTTTTTAGGATGTTACATTTCTTCAAACAAACCAAACAAACAAACAAAAACATGCTTATCTTTGTTATTGTTGTAAGAAACATACTGGATCATGTTTAATAATACCTTCATAATTATGCCACAGCCATATCACCCCTGCAGCCCAAGAGCGGTTACTCACTCAAGCTAAGCAGGGCTGAGCCTGGTGAGTACCTGGATGGGAGACCACATGGGAAAACTAGGTTGCTGTCGGAAGTGGTGTTAGTGAGGCCAGCAGGGGGCGCTCAACCTGCAGTCTATGTGAGTCCTAATGCCTCAGTAAAAGTGAAGGGGACACTATACTGTCAGTGGGCGCCGTCTTTCGGATGAGACGTTAAACCGAGGTCCTGACTCTCTGTGGTCATTAAAAATCCCATGGCACTTCTCGTAAAAGAGTAGGGGTGTAACCCCGGTGTCCTGGCCAAAGTCCCTCAATCGGCCCGTACGATCATGGCCTTCCAATCATCCCCATCCTCCGAATTGGCTCTATCACTGTCTCTCCACTACACCAATAGCTGGTGTGCGGTGAGCGAACTGGCGCCGTTGTCCTGTGGCTGCCGTCGCATCATCCAAGTGGATGCTGCACACTGGTGGTGGTGTAAAGAGACCCCCCCTCATGATTGTAAAGCGCTTTGAGTGTATGGCCATACACAATAAATGCGCTATATAAATACACATTACATTACATTACCTTTGTCAGGGTTCTGCCAGTCTTGTAAATTCTTGTTTTGGTGGCAGAATCCAGACACTAGCTCTGTCTTGTCCTGTGTGTTGTCATTGTGTCTCTGTATGGGTGCCAATTGTGGGCACGCTTGGACCGTGCGCGTTTCCGCTTGATACGGGCGCGTGAGGTCTGGGTGTGTTTGCGATTGCGCGCTCTCGTCCTAGTGTTTGGTTGTTCTGTCGGCATTGCGATGTTTCATTCTCAGCGTCTCCGTCTAGTTGGCTTCGGTTATGGATGGCGCTGAGATGAAACATGCGCGTTCCATATGTGTGAGGGCGCGGTAAGATGTTTTCATTTTATCGTGTGCTTGTGTCTTGCGTTTGTCTAAGCACGTGGCTCTGTGTTTACATAGTGGCCGCGTGTCTCCGTTGTCTGTTTTGAGCATGCGGTTAATGAGTTCTCACATTGGCTGCGTGTTCTTGTCCCGTTTTATGTGAGCACATGGCTTGTGGTGTTTTCTTGTGTCATGTGCTCTCCCGTCTATTGTCTAGGCCCACCCTCCTTGTTAACCCATTATTAGTTGATCATGTTCACCCATTTGTTTGTTAATTATTTCTGCTTTATATTCTCCTCATGTTTGCTGTCCTGTGCCAGTTCGTTGTCGATGATGTCCCCGGTCCTGGCGTGTTCTCCTGTCTTGATCCTGATTCTTGCCAACCAGCCCAGTCTAGTTTGTTTTTGATTGTTTATTTGTTTTGTTAATGTTTCCACCTCGGGGTTGTTTGTTTTGGCTTTTTAATTTTATTTTTTATAAATAAATTCCCATTTCATTCTGCAATTGGGTCCTCGTCCTTTTCCCCCAACCCGAACCCTGACAACCTTATGGGTTGCAGTCTGGCTCAGTCTGACCCTGTCTTGTAGGCTATTTAATAAACAAAGTACCCTAATATGAATAGAGTTTAGCATGCTTTTTTAAATGCCTATTAAATATTTATAAAATGAACAATTGTTTGTGTTAATTTATTTGAATCTCAAATACACCATCTATGTACACCGTTATAATACATTCAAGCAAATCAACAACTTTAATATTACAACACATTTACATTGCAGTCTTACATTACTCGAAAGACAGTTCAAATTTGTGTATCAAATTTGGCGGTTACGGCCCTGCACTAATGTATTCATTTATGCAGATTGGGGGTAATGTTGCTTGGATGGTATGGAAATTATAACGCATTAATATGGAGATTTGATGATCACTTGGTCGGATTATAATAATTACAGCGTTGACGTGAGGGCTTCACTCAACAAATCTTTCAGCCATCGATTGGATCACCTATATCTGACTTCTGCAAAGTTCACTCAAATAAAGGTGCAATTAAATAAAGCAATCTGTCCAAGATAATTACACGCCACACCGTCTATACAGCATCGTACTGTATATAACAAACAGCCCACTGGGTAATTGTACCTTGGCATGCAGAAGAAGTAGGTGTTTTAATTACTGTGGCCTCGAATGATGTGGAGGCTGGAGGTGATAGAGGGGAGAGGGGCTCAGACATGAGCAGATTGAGCTAAGAGTTTGGGAGGTATAGGGTGAGCAAGCAGGCAGCTGGAGCTCAAATCAGACTTCCTGCAAAGCCGAATCAAGAGCAGCACCAGCGCAGAGCAACAGCGAGGTCATGTGCACATGACCTGCATGTATCTTATAAGGCTGGAGACTCCAGATTGACTTTTTTCCACCACTGCAGCCTCATATTCCCTTAAAGAGTACAAACCAATAGACTGAGCTCACATTGAAAAACTCAGATTTGTCTTTTCATTTAAGCTTTGGGGTAAAGCTGAGACATAATAAAACAAATACATTGATGGAGTGGAGATCCAAGTTAGAGAACAATCTTTTATGTATAATTCTATCATATTGCATATGTGTAATGCTACTAACATATTCAAGTCCGCCAAAAAAAGGCTGGTTGTCCATAACAGATGAATGCACAAGAGGATAATGTAGAGAATTTCAATAAGCTCAGCACTGTAGTTGAAATCGCTCACCAGTTCAGCGCAGAGTAGGGCAAGTCTCTTTTTCTCAACATACAAACATCTCTCAAAGTTTAGGAGAATTAGGATTGAAAGCCCTGCAGTGACCAAACCTCTTGTCAACAGAAACAATCAAAGGCAATACTGTATCCTTTACTGAGGAGCATGTTTTGTGTACAGTGAACTAGTACAAAGTTAATTTAGTCAATGAAAGCAAGATCCTTTTTGGGGGGCTGATGGGGAACATCAAACTGGGGAAAGACTAAAACCAAAGTGTGCAAATACTGTAAGTAAATGAAAGATGTTATGTAATGGAAGTGCCGTGTTGTTAAAGATGTTTTACTGCAGCAGGAATTTGGCCTCTTATAAAGCTACATGATGGAGTGAATCCAAATCCTTCAGCAACATGCGATTATTTCTTTGTGTAAAAGAGATGCGCGGATGGGCTTTTATTTCATCTGCAACCGCATCACAAAACTCATCATCCGTCCGCCATCCATCCGCATCAACATTTTTGACCAATTTTTAAAACCGCACCCGCCCGCCATTCGCTGATTGGGCTTTTTATTTGAACGGCTTAATCCTTTTTATTATTGAATGAATGTTTCTTTATTGATTATTAGAGAATAGAGAATGACTTTAATGTAGACATGTAGTTAATCCAAACGTGCAAGCCAAATGTAGCATTAATTGACGACGCTATGAAGTGACACTAAATGATACGAGGACGTGTCTTTTCACTTGATTTGATTCCTCGGTCCTCGAGTCTTTTCCTTGCATCCTTCCCTCGCATCCCGGAGGGGTGGAACTAAGACATGAGGAAAGAAAGCAAGGAAAGGAAATGAGGATGCACAAATGAAAAGCACCCAATAAAGCTCTCAGAATACCAGCAGTGAACTCTGTCTCCGATTGGCGCACAGGGACAAAAATAAATAAATAGCCTAAATTAAACGCACTGTACTGTACAATTTTTTGGTACAACAGCCCGCCACCCGCCTGAATTTAATTAAAATATTATTTTTCGTCACGTCATCCGCCCGAGTCCGCGGCTGTAACCGCAAACCGCGCATCTCTATTGTGTAAATATCCAAAAAGGCTTACATTTTTATGTATGTATTTATTTTTGCTCATGCAGAACAACAAACAGAGTGGCACTGTAAATGAGGAAATCAGTTTCTTGAACTGGGCCTCACGGTGGCGCAGTGGGTAGCACAAGCGCCTCACGGCAAGAAGGTCGCTGGTTCGAGCCTCGGCTGGGTAAGTTGGCATTTCTGTGTGGAGAATGTTCTCACTGTGTTCGTGTGGGTTTCCTCCGAGTGCTCCGGTTTCCCCCACAAGTCCAAAAATATGCACCATACGTGAATTGGGCCCTAGTGTAAGTGTGTGAATGAGTGTGTGTGGATGTGTCCATGTGATGGGTAGCAGCTGGAAGGGCATCCGCTGCGTAAAAACACATGCTAGATAAGTTGGCAGGTTTATTCCGCTGTGGTGACCCAAGATTAATAAAGGGACTTATCCGAGAAGAAAATGAATGAATGAGTTTCTTGAACTTGAAACGTCGACACTCAAACCATTCGTTGTCGATGAAGTAATGACTAAGAAACCCACTTCACTTACTGAACTGTGGAAGACACTGAAAGAAGAGTGGAGAAAAATGTTTAAGTAAAATTAAGGCATTTCAAAGAAATGCATACTTGGTAATTTGATAAGTGGATTTAAGAATTGTTTTGGGGTGTTAAACAATGCTGCAACAATCAATGATGCAAAACTAGATGCAAAACTGCAACTGTAATAGTGTTGCATGATTCATTTAAATACTGTACTTTAGAAAGATACACAGAATACTAAAATGATCGAACAATAACAATATAGAATATAAAAAGTAGGGTTGCACAATATTGGAAAACATCTGACATTGAAATATTTTGTTTTCATTTCATTGTTTTCTGCTATGTTCACCAGATGACTGAAATAGCTCCATTTGAAAAACAAATCTTAATTTTAGAATGATTGGAATGGTTTTGTAGAAGAGTACATTTGCATAAAACATAATAAATTACAAGTGCAGATAAATACAATAGAGCAAAAAAACAAACAAATAAACAGATATATGTTTAAGTCATACAGTATTCAGAAACAGAACTTACTATAGATAACCTAACATAAAACAACACTACTGTCTTCATCCAACAAATAATTGAACACAAGTAATATTTCTTAAAGTTACAAACATTATAATTGCTGGTGGCAAAATTACTTAAACCATCTTCAAATGCTAATACTCATAGGCCAAACAAACTTTCACTCTATTATACACATTTACATCTACTAATTTAGAAGACACTTTTTATCCACAGCAACTTAGAGAGTAGCAGAACATAAATGCTATAACAAGTCAGTCTTTTGTTTTCTTAGATCACATGCAAATTACTTGCTGCTTGTTCCAACTACTTATTTAAAATAAGTTGAAACAACTCAATTCTTAAATTGTGGGGGGACAACTTAATTACTTTATGTTCAATCCACTTAAACTTGTAAAAAAAAAGTAATAATATGTAATTAAATTAAATTAAAAAGGATATGGTCACCTGTTTGGAGCACACTCAGAACTGCAGAATTGTTGTTGGGTGATTAAATGATTAAGCATTGATGGTTAAGGTTTCAATGACTCCAGATATAACACGTGCTCTGAACTAGAGGAAGAATAGTCGTGCAAAACTGAGTCTGGTTTCTCTCGAAGATTAATTCCTTCACTTTCGTCATTTGGTGAAGTTTTGTTCCTCGCCACTGTTGCCACTGGATTTTTGAAGCTGCGCATCAATGGATTTGCTCTTCAGTGTTTTGACTTTCAGCAATGAAAATTAAACCACACTGAACTGAAGTAAACTGGACTCTGAAAACTGGACTGACACAGTTTCAATTTACTAAAACTTCTTTGTTAAGCTGCATTGACACAATCTACATTGTAAAATCACTATAGAAATAAACATGAATTGACTTGAATTGAATTATTGCACCTGTTTAACTACAATAATGACTGGACATTGCATACACTGCAATGTGATTATTGTAGCTGTGCTCATTCCATTATCACTGTTGAAACTATATATTTTGCAGCCCTTGACGATTCTGTGCAGTCCTCTTTCTGTCATTCCAATTCAACCGACATTCACCTTCACTAATGCAGCAAATTCTTTAATTCCGAACTTTGCACAACCTAGTTATGCTGCAATAAAAAAGAACACACTGATCCTTCAGGTAACAGAGCACTAACTTGTCTTCAAACTTTGAAAGTTCAATGAACACATTTTATGCCCCCTCAGTGGGAAGCGATGTCAGTTCGCTGTGATTTAGAGCACTGTGCCCTTAATCGAGAATCATTGTACCACAGAAAATCCACACCTTCGCATTAATGCCTATGCAGGCACATTAAAAGAAGATGTTCAGCTCCCAGAGTTTGCAGGGTAAGAGCTTACACAGCTCGTACGTGGCCTAATTCTGTCTTCATCCTTTACGGGGAGTGCAGTATCAGCCTCCTACCAGTTCAGTGCCTCCTGCCCAGTAAACTTGCCTCTCCAGCTTAGAACCATGGCTGGCAAAGAAAAACGTTCACTTCTGGCTTTTAGAGCCGTCTGCCCTCCCTCTAATTCCCAACGTTCACTCAGCTCTTATATGACAAGACATGCTGACTAAACTGAACGGATGCAACTGTGAGTCGAAGTAAAAGCATAACAGAGGCAGAAGAAATAAATCAGTGGCCGTCCAGGTCTCTGCCAAGGGAGAGAAATCTCCAAGGGGAGCCAAAGTACGTTCAAGCTCACCTTGGAAAGTCTTTCAGATATTGAGGGTGAGGGTGTAAGTAAGAGGAGCCAGTAAATGCCATGGAAATGTCACCATGATAGCAGTCTGGCAGGAGAAGAACAGCCTTGAGATTTTCTCCTGTCATCTCGAATCCATCCAAGAATAAGTGCTGATATAACACATACAGAAGGGCCAAATGAAAACATCTGCTGGAGTTTGTTGAGAACAAAAATTGGGTGTTGGTTTGGTAATCCTTCAGCATGACGTAACTGCTCAAATCTATCAGTATCTCAGAAATATGCCCTCAAATTTAGTTCTATAACATTTTGCTTACCCATAGCCATTGCAGGACAGACAGCAACAATTTGACGCAATAATGTTTTAAAAAATCCTTTTGCATGAGGGACTACTTTATTCCACCATTCAATTACATCTGAAGCTGACGTCAGGACAGCAGAATCTGGTACTAATTCACAAACGTCACTTTAGAGCTAATATTTGAATGATTTTCTAGTGTGATGTCTAAAGTAATGACAAAACAGGTGATTTTGCTGACATTTTAAGATTACAGCATTGGAACGGCATGAAATGCCATCAGTCTAGAGACATTTCCCAGTATTTCTCTGTTGCAATCAGAAGATCACAATAATTAACCCCCGAAAAAGCCAAAGCATCGCAAAAACTACCAGATTACCGTTGTGTTTGTGATAAGGAAAAATCGATAAACACATGCGGGCATGGGGCGCCACGGTGGCGCGTGAGTAGCACGTTCGCCTCACAGCAAGAAGGTCGCTGGTTCGATCCCCGGTTGGGCCAGGTCCCGGTTGGGCCAGTTGGCATTTCTGTGTGGAGTTTGCATGTTCTCCCCGTGGTTGCGTGGGTTTCCTCCGGGTGCTCCGGTTTCCCCCACAGTCCAAAGACATGCGGTACAGGTGAATTGGGTAAGCTAAATTGTCCGTAGTGTATGTGTGCGAATGGGAGTGTATGGATGTGTTTCCCAGAGATGGGTTGTGGCTGAAAGGGCATCCGCTGCGTAAAACAAATGCTGGATAAGTTGGCGGTTCATTCCGCTGTGGCGACCCCGGATTAATAAACGGACTAAGCCGAAAAAAAAACGAATGAATGAATGGATGCGGGCATTTCTTCTTTCTTTTTTTTCCTAATGAACTAGTCTGCATTAGAGAAAACAGGAGACGCATTAAAAACAAACAGATGGCCAACCAAAATCTCAGTGGCCAACACAAAATACATACATTCCTGATATGTGAGTCCCATCTAACAATCAATACACTACAATTACTATGGTATAAATACAGCACTATTACATACAAAAGAGAGAGATCGACTTAGTATGAAACTTACCAGTTTAATAATGACTTGATAAGCTGTAGTTAGAAAATATGCTGAGTTTTTATCCTCTAATGGCTTATTATGCAGTTTCTGTTGCCATCTTGTGGTTGGACAACGTCAACCATATTTGCTCTGCTCAATGACAGGCTGATAGATGCCAACACGCTGTATCTCAGAAATTATAATTATTTAAAATAGGCACTATCCTTATAAATGAACTGCATAGTTGCCATCTAAACAACTACATTATTGCCTGAAAAAGCGTCAAAAGCACATTATGTTGTCCAACAGCTGCAATATTTGTCAAACTGTGTTGAGTTTATTGATCTGCTGTCACTCTATGTGGGTGGAGTAATAAAGAAGAGTGAGAAGGCTGTACAGTGCTGTTATTACAACGCTATCTCACTGCAATCCATAACTTTTTTGCTTTAGTGGCTAATTCGTATCAATTCAAACGATCTAATTCGTACAAATCAGTACAATTTGCTAATCACCCAATGACGGGTGGGTTTAGGGGTGGGGTTAGGTGCCACGCCTCCTTTTTAAAAATTGCACATTTTCGTACAACTAAATGAATTAGCCACTAAACTGACAATATGTAAAATAACATTTTCTCGTGAGATCAGGCTGGTTATTATGGGAATATCACATGGCTATTAGCCAATCAGATCTGATAACCGGACAAAACTGTTATATTAGAGGTGTGAACCTACACTAATCACACAATTCAATATCTCGGTGCATCATGGTGCACTGATAATGTTTGTCATATACAATTATATATTTTACTTCACAGCACAAGAATTATTGTCTTAAAATGTATAAATATATTTACATTTATATATTTTTTGTAATACAATTTTGTCCTTTAATACAAACTGAACTGTAACACAAATGCATGCACAGAAGATCATGATCATTTTGTCCGGGTTCTGCCACTCTGGTCTTGTTAATTCTTGTTTTAGTGGCAAAGACCAGACACTAATCCTGATATGTCTCGTGTGTTGTGCTCGACTCGAGTTTTCTGGGGAACATTGCGGTTAAACATGCTGTTATTAAGATTTTCTCATTGGCTGCGTGTTCTTGTCGTGTTTTATGTGAGCACATGGCTTGTGGTGTTTTCTTGTGTCATGTGCTCTACCATGACATGAGGCATATGAGATACCTAATATGTATGAGTACCTAATAACCAGTTACAATCTATTACTGAATTGATACCGAATTGAATTTTAACACTCTTAGCATATGTATATAATTTATTTTATGTACTTTTTTTAGTTATTTTTATTTTATTTTTTTTACTTTTTATATATAATATTTTACTTTTATTTTATTTAATTATTCATTTAGTTTTTTTTTTATTTAGTTTTTTAGTTTTTCTAACTAAAGTTCGAAACAAGTAAAGTGTAAGTACATGACAGATTTGTTTTTTTTGGTTGAACTATGCCTTGTGTGAATTAAAACAAACAAATAAGGGATTAGTTTATGCTTATAGTATGGATATGGGTATACAATGAATAATTTGCAATAAAAGCAGTATGATATACAGGCTGTGGTCGTTAGACTAAGAAGTAAAAAAAATGATGTAGTTATTTATTGTTACTTTTTATTATTATTTTTATTATTATTTGTTTTTTACCAGAACAAATGTGATTAATTCCAAGTTACAATATTAAAGCTAAATGTTAAAATCCTTCCTCATTAGTCACCTGCTGTGGATGCTTTTTATGAACAATAAATGAATGCTCTAAAGCCTGCTGCGTTTGTTCTCAAGAGGAAATGTTTATGTGTACTTTATAAGGCAGATTAACATTTGTCAAAGGTTCTCTAGCCACTCTTTTTTTTTTTTAAGAACTCACAGAAAACGTTGTACTGTTAACCTGCTTAGGGAACACGTCTTTACCCTGAGCTGTACATGCTGAGCCTTTCACAAGACTACATTTAACGCAAATCCTTCAAATTACTGCCAGCCGTTTGATGCTAACAATTACCAGGCATAGCAGGACCTGTGTGAGAACAGAAGCCACCTCTTTACATTTCAAAGTTGAAATGCACAACACAGCAAATTGGAATAATGCTTTTCGGATTAGACAAATGGTGTTTGGGCCAAAGGCAGGGCATTTAAAGAGAGGGCTTTTAGCATGTCAGTGTTTGATGGAGAGGTCATAATATTGGCCGGTGAACTCAAGCCCACCTTTAGTTATATAATGGCATACTAATGTTTGCTGCAGTTACTCGGCCCATCACTCTGACTCCCCAGGAGGAGGAAGAAAGTGTATTATTCATGCAGCACGTTCCTCCATAGCAACTACACTAATAAGGGCCCAGTGGGCTACGATGAATGTTCTCCAGCTGCATAGAAAATGTACATATCAAATCTATAATTGAACAAAGAATGGGGAGGCGAAACGCAAGGTGACGTAATAAAAGAAAGAGGTTCTGATCTAATGCACAAAGCATGATTCAGATTGTGTTTTAGCTTCTGAAGTTGTCACACTTTAGTGTCACCTCTTATTTGCCAATTTTAACTTTTAGCGCCTTGCTTGATTCTGAAGGTACAGCACAAAGAACTTATCCAGAACTTATCCAGGTCTTTTGTGCTGTCTGCTATCTTCTCCTTAATGTCAAGTCAGAGTTCATACTGTAGAGAAACATATATTTATATATAATCATATACAGTATATCATGGATTAATTCTGCCTTGTATCAATGGTTCAGGCTGGTGGTGGTGGTGTAATGGTGTGGGGGATATTTTCTTGGCACACATTGGAACCATTAGTACCAGTTGAACATCGTGTCAATGCCACAGTCTACCTGGGTATTGTTGCTGACCATGTTCATCCCTTTATGGCCACAGTGTACCCATCTTCTGATGGCTACTTCCAGCAGGATAATGCGGCATGTCAAAAACGCGAATCATCTCAGACTGGTTTCTTGAACATGACAATAAGTTCATGGCACTCAAATGGCCTCCACAGTCACCAGACCTCAATCCAAAAGAGCACCTTTGGGATGTGGTGGAACGGGAGATTTGCATTATGGATGTGCAGCCGACATATCTGCAGCAACTGTGTGATGCTATCATGTCAATACAGACCAAAATCTATAAGGAATATTTAAGGTACCTTGTTGAATCTATGCCGCGTAGGACAGTTCTGAAGGCAAAAGGGGGTCCAACACATATACATATGTGAGTCAAATATGTGAGTCGAATTTCAATCCATCCATTTGTATATTATACAAATGGATGGATTGAACGCTTCACTCTTTTGCATTAAACTTTGCAACACAATGAAATACAAATAGCTTTTGATAATGATGCTGTAATAGGTATAAATGCGTGCATGGGAAAATAAATATATAATATAATAGTGCATTTGATCTCACTTAATCTATGTAATTATATCAACGCTGTAGCATGCTATTAAGCTGACAGCCTGGGGGTCTTGACTGAACAGCATACTAGGAGTTCAATGATTTCAGCATTTATCACACCACATGTATATCAGCACACACCCACCCACACAAAGGAGCATTTCTATCCCCAAGATATCTATCATATTGGTTTTGATCTAAAAAAGGAAGGCCAAGTAGGTGACCCAAACTCAGAATTTGTGTTCAGTATTAAAATGATTAGTTCAGCCAAAAATAACTTAATAAATTATTAATAATTACACAAACGTCATTCTGATCCCTTGAGACTTTCTTCTTAAATTAAAATATTTTTGATGGAATTTAAGAGATCCCTCATTCATTTCATGCAGCTTCATGCCAAACTTCAAAAAACATTTTGTGCATAAATAAATAAATGAAAATAAATAAATGAATGAATGAATGAATTAATTAATTAATTAATTAATCAATTAATTAATTAATTAATCGATAAATAAATAAATAAATAAATAAATAAATGAATGAATGAATGAATGAATGAATGAATGAATGAATGAATGAATGAATCAATCAATCAATCAATCAATCAATCAATCAATCAATCAATCAATCAATCAATAAATAAAGACTTTGTTTGCCAATGTCTTCAATAACAGATTATGGTGCGTGTTTACTACAGGAAGCATGGTTCTTGTGTGATGTGCTGCTGACTTTAATGGCAATATGTTGCACTGCCAGTATTAAAGTTCACCCTGATATACAGTAGGCAAACAGTTGAACCACTGAAGTCGCATGGACACAGTTTTTGGTTCCTTTTCTGGACTTTATTCATCTCCGGACCATTGCTCTCTATGGAGAAAGAGAGAGCTTTCAAATTTAATCTAAAATATCTTAATTTGTGCTGTGAAGATGCATGAAGGTCTCGGGGGATTGAACGAACATGAGGGTGAATAATAAATAACAATTCAAAGTTTGGGGTGAACATTCCTTAACCCATCCAATCGCACATACAGTAATTAACACACATATTGTACCCACATAATTGGCCCCTCAGAGGGCAGTTGGGGTTTTGATGCCTTGCTCTCACTACAGTCATCGTATTAACAGTGGAGGAGAGCACGGGTCACACACTGCCTCAGTTCCAATCCCTACCCAACTATAATCTCTGACAGACCTGACCCAAATCTGCAACCCTTTACTATGTAACCGTCATGCCATGACTGTCTGTTTAAAATCAATGTAGCAAATGCTGCAGGACACACAGGGGTCGTTGTTCACAGGGGTCGTTGTTCTAGCCCTTGTGGATGCTGAAAAATAAAAATAATCCAAAATACTGCCAGATTACTTGTGAGCTTCAGAGCTGAATCTAATCAAAAATTTCCCAAAACAACATCTAAACTTTATCCGCTCTGTGGACTTATTTTATGTATTTATTTATTTTTTTTCAGGTCAGATTGTAATCCATCATCCACATGCAGAAACTCATTTCAAGTGAAGGTGCATGTATACTTTGCAAATCTATCACACACATGAAACTCATTCAGCATTACAAACTATTTTGTCAAAATTATTTACATTTTCAGATTTTTTATTGATTCTGCAAGTGGTTCACAAACATGTATAGCTTTAACAAGGCCAACAAGATCAAATTTAAGAGCCTTGCGGCTGAGGCTAAATAATTAACAATGTCAGGACACAATATGTGGCACCAGCTGACTTCTGTGTGAATCAAAGATAACTTTCTTGGGGAAGCTAAGAGATGCTGGTACAGTAAGCGTAAACTACATATACAGTACAGTAAAACTGGTAGTATCAGCAAAAAAGCACGGCTGGCTGACAGTTAGTAGAGCTAATCTGCAATTCTAAACAGGCTTAAGAAACCACTTTGGATTCTAAACTAATCTAAAATGGCAGTTTTTTTTGGATAGGATATGACAGCTGCATTATATATTATATAAATACCCACAGAGTCCGTGTTAGGTGAAGAAAATGGCCTACTTCTAGAAAAGTGAATATGGGAAAATCATAACTAAAAATGGCCATAGAGGAATGTAAGAGCTGCAATGCGGTTCCAAGAATCTTTAGTATTTGTATAGGCTTATTTATTGAAAAAAGCCACATTCACTGTAACTAATTGCCATCTGCTTTAGTTACAGTATGTGTTTTTTTGCATAACATTTTGAGACTCCTGACCCCCCTACAGTAAATGCCTCCCTCAGTCCACTGTTAATCCTATAACATATCATGCAATGTTTTATGTTTGGTAAATGAGGTAAATTTGAGGGGGCACTTTCACAGACATAAAGTCTCCAATTACGAATGTACAATGATATGCTTTATATAACTTCACTGTCAATTTGCTTACCGTCAGGTCATCAAAGGTTTAAGCGCAAGTATTATCTTAATAAATTATACAATACATTCATGCTCATTTCTTACTGTTAACAAACCAGCCTCCTCTCACAAGAAAACAAAACTATTTTAAAGTGGTTAATTTGTATAAATTCATATGATTTCGTTCATATGAAAATGCACAATCTTCAAAAGGAGTCATGCCCCCAAACCGTCAGCAAATTGTGCTAAAATGTACAAATGTGATCGTATAAATGAATACTGATGGGGTCAGGTTTCTGTCTTCAAATCTGTCTCAGCAAGGATCAATGTTTATCCTTTTTTTCTCATTACTTTATTAATATGATTATCTAAATCAGTATTTAATCTTGGAGATGATTTTGACTAATGAATAAAGTTAAACATTGGCTAATTTCGGAATATATTAAGGAATATTGAAGTGCCTTTGTCCTTATCTCATTCATTCATTCATTCATTTTCTTTTCGGCTTAGCCCCTTTATTAATCCGGGGTCGCCTGAGTGGAATGAACCGACAACAATCCAGCATTTGTTTTACGCAGCGGATGCCCTTCCAGCAGCAACCCATCTCTGGGAAAAACATCCATGCAATCTCATTTACACACATACATACACTACAGACAATTTAGCTTTCCCAGTTCACCTGTACCGCGTATCTTTGAACTGAGGGGGAAACCGGAGCACCCGGAGAAAACCAACGCAAGCATGGGGAGAATAAGCAAACACAGAAATGCCAACTGACCCAGCCGAGCAATAGTATGATCCTGCACAACTGGATAACTGCATTTTCAGGACCGCATCTACAAGACCGCATTTATAGGACCCTAGTTTTTTGCGGCAGCGCCACCTACCGGATTGGATGATGTAGTGAAACTGCATTCCTAGGACCATAGTACTGTAACAGCGCCACCTGTCGAATTGGATGAATTAGTGAAAACTTAAGTTTCAGAACTGCCTTTCCAGCGCCACCTACCTGATTACATGATATAGTGAAACTGCATTTCTAGGACCGTAGTTTTGTAACAGCATGGTTTATGTAAAATGCACCAAAAGTTTAAGTGTGAAACACCTGCTATGAGTAACAATTTTAAATTCAAACAAATAAATTTACACCTAAAATGTAAAAGAAAAATGTTTTTTAAACTTTACACAAATGAAATAGTTGAGTCCCTTAACAGTCTTATATTTCTTTAAAAATACTGTACACTAAAAAACCCGTTTAGACTGAACTAATTAGCTCAGTATTTGGGAAAATAAACTTAAATCAAATGCGATCAGCATTTGCAGTCACTAATTTAAAACCAGAATGTAGAGAGTCAAGACACAAGAATGATTCAACAATGTACATTTATTTTATTATCCACACACTAATTTTTGCATTAATGCAATACAGCAGCACAAAAATGACCCCTCTGTTCAATAAGCTGCAGCATTCAGAACGGCTGTCTGTAGACTTCAGCTCCTGTATATGAGAGAGAGGAAGAGAGAATCAAGTTCAAGTATATATATATATATATATATATATATATATATATATATATATA
>CAIGQQ010038283.1:2942057-2952140 GCA_903798035.1 Danio albolineatus
CTTTCTTTCTTTCTTTCTTTCTTTCTTTCTTTCTTTCTTTCTTTCTTCCTTCCTTCCTTCCTTCCTTCCCTCCTTCCCTCCCTCCTTCCTTCCTTCCTTCCTTCCTTCCTTCCATCCATCCATCCATCCATCCATCCATCCATCCATCCATCCATCCATTTATTCATTTATTCATTCATTTAAATTCTAGTTGGTTCATTTGGTATCAGAAGTGGCCTATTTGAAAGGCAAAGGCTTCTAGATTATGCTTATTTTACCAAAATAAAATATGATCGTGCCTTTATTTTTAATTATTTAATTAGGACAGTAAGGTCTGACTTTGTTGAAACAAAAGTCTTGTCATTTTGACATAAATAATGTACAGTATAGAATATAAAGTCATGGTGCAGTGGAAAAATAATTATTATTGTGTATGACTCACATGAGCTTGGAGGACTGCATCCATACATCTCTGCAATGACACAAATAACGTATTAAAAAGATCCTCTGGAATGGCAGAGAAAGTGTTCTTGCAGGACTTCCAGAGTTCCAGAATATTCATGTCTGGTGACTGGGCTGGTCAATCTTGAGCACCTTGACCTTCTTTGCTTTCAGAAGCTTTTAATGTGGAGGCTGAAGTATGAAAAGGAGCGCTATCCTGAATGACGAATGTCATGAATGCCATGAATGTCTCAATTCCTCAGGCTGTTGATGTTGCCATCCACTCTGCAGATCTCTCGCACAACCCCTATACTGAATGTAACCCCAAACCATGATTTTTACTTCACCAAACTTGACTGATTTCTGTGAGAATATTGGGTCCATGCGGGTTCCAATAGGTCTTCTGCAGTATTTCTGATCACTGGGATGGAGTTCAACAGATGATTTATCGGAAAAATCTACCTTCCGCCACTTTTCCAAATGATCAACTAGAAGTCAAGTTATTATATATTGCTCGACTGGGATCGATGACATGACTTTGTCAGGTAGTGTATAACCCTACATATTTTGTGTGCGTGTTTGTGTGTGTTACCTTCATACCATTGTCTGTTTTCTCCCTGCCAGTTTGTTGTAAAAGACATTTACAAAATTAAGTAAATTACTTTAATATTTAAAGTAGGAAAGTGCTTAAACATTCAATAATGTTTCAAAGCAGTACATTAAACTTTGGAGGTTTAATGTAGTACGTTAGTACTTTAGTATGTTGCTTTGTACTTGTACATGTGTAATGACAATAAAGTTGAATCTAATCTAATCTAATTAAAGATAATGGTATTCTTCCACAGACTGAAAATCCTATACTGAGAAATCAACCATAGATATTAATTTCAATTAACCTGTATATATTTGTGGGCAGACTACCCTAATGCAGAATATCCCCTAATATTTATAAAAGCAATACATATCATCACATATAAGTCTCAAGAAATAAAAGCACACAAGAATTACAGAAACCGTGTACGGTGCCAGACAGCAACAGATGTGCATCACGCTCACAATGTGAGAGGAACGCCCGTGAACATGAAGACTGGAGGGCTGAAGTGTTTTATAGAAAGTCTGGAAGCAGATAAAAGGAGGCAGGAGGGAAGAATTTGAGCGTCTTCAAAGCAGAGATCAGTGAGCTTGAGAGTGACTGCTGACCGGCTTGAGAGCGACTGCTGACCAGGCATGATGAGAGGAATCAATGGGTGTGATACTGAGGAGCCAAGAAGGTCGAGAGGAGGTGGAGGAAGCCAAGTTCCTTATATAACCATATTATGTCTATTTAAGAATGTACTGTATATGCACAGTGAAACATATGCAAATTATCTCCAAAGGTATGAAAACTGGTCAATAGTGAGCAAGTGATCAGAATAGTAGCCTCTATAAGGAAACAGAGTGATAGATCATGAACAAGTGTTTTTTATTTAGATGCTCTATGCATCAACGTCATGGTGAGGAGACAGAAGAACACATCAAGGACGACATGACATCAGAAGAGATCTAGAGGAGGTGTGAAGGAACAGGTAAGGGAAGAGCTCGAAAATAGACGTGTGAATTTCATGCAGGCAAGGTCACACATGCCCAAGCTGACAACAGGAGAAGGAAGAGCAACAAAGAGAGATACAGGAGCCAAACGAGGGGAACACAACAATTACCATATCTAGATATATCCCACCTGCTGAAGTTGGATCCTCACCATCTGCTGCTAAAGAGGGATATGAGGAAATTGGAGGGGAGGGAGAAAGAGAGAAAGAGAGAGAGGTGGTCAATCCTCTTTCATATAATCTCTCTAGTAACATCAACAGTGTATCCAATTTAACAGGTGGTGGTTTGAGCCACATCGAAAAAATGTCATGAAATATATGCGCAGAAGTAACAAAACAGACATTTCCTTCATTTTTGGCCGTGCACCCACAGTGAGTGTTTGGGACTGACAGCAGTGCTTTCTAACAGGTGCGACTCTCTAATTGTTGTGTATGTAAACAACCGCAGAATGCATCAAATCTGTGTGAACACTTATTCAAAGTCATTCCCCATCTCTAATGTCTTTGCGTAATGACTGAAACCATAGTAACAGATATGAATAGTAAATATCAAAACTTGTTTTTTTGAATAGTCACCTGGAGCTGGGTCCAAACATCCTGTGTGCATATATTCATTTAAAAACAGTCTGAGTCATTGTCAACACTGTCAAAATACAGTCATATGTTTGCTTAATATGTAAAAAGAACACACCGAACCGTTAAATATAGCCTTAAAAATATGTTTAGTGTATCAAGTGGGAATAATAAATCAAGCAAAAATAATAAGAATAATAAATTTTGATGAATGAATTAAGCATAATTTTATAAGAATGTAGAAATACTATTACTGTTATGACCGTTATGACAATTTTATACAGTATGTCACTGTAATGTTTTGCCTGTATCCCTCCTGCCATCCCCTCACTGAAGTAAGCATGAACCAGAAGCTGCGACCGTTTTAATTTATTTTCTTTTTTTTATTTTGCAACAGTTCCTAGTGAAATGTAATTTTAAATGAGAAAACAGTGGGTATGGCTTGTTTTTGTTTGTTTGTTTGTTTGTTTGTTTTCTATTGCGAGCTGATTGGATGTAGGAAAGTAGTAAGATCTAGGGTCCATTCTTCGATGATTTGGCAGATGCTGGATCTTTTAATCTTGAAAACTGATCTCTGGTGAATTTGGTTCTTCAAACAAGTTCAAGCTAATCAGATTAAAACGTCTGGATGAACTGATCTGAGATTACAGGGTGTGCTGTAAAGGACAGACCTGTATCGATTCTCAAAATCATGATTCAGCAACGATTGGCTGATAGCACAGCAGCGTAATGACATCATCTAATAATTATTCATTTATCCATGTGAGCAAAATTATATAAAATTCATAGTTAACTGTTTGTTAAATACGATACGCAATAACTTTCCACATTTGTTGTGGGCTGCAGGCTTCAAACTTTCAGGTGTTAAGAGTATTTAGCAATTTATTCAATTTATTTTACTTTTAGAGCGGGTTTTCTTTATTTTAAGTAGGCTAGGCCTACTGAAGTTTCTTAATCATGTACCATGAGTAACTGCCTGTTTAAATTCATTTTGCATCAAAAAAGCAATTTGTAAATGTACAGGACGTCTGCAACATCAAATCACCAGCATATTAGCTGTCTAAACGTGTGCATTATTATTCCTATCCTTTAGAAAACAACAACAACAACAACAACAACAATAGTTGAATATTGTGCATGTCTATTATCATACACATATTGTACTAAAGCTGGGTAAGGTACCTTAAAATTGTACGCGTTTGTATCTAAAAAAGACCATATTTGTCAGGGTTCTGCCACTCCTGTCTAGTTAATTCCTGTTTTTTGTGGCAGAGTCCGGACACTAGCTCTGTCTAGTCATATGTGTTGTCATTGTGTCTCTGTATGAGCGGCAATTGTGGGCGCGCTCGGACCTTGCGCGCTCCCGCGTGATGCGGCCTGGGCGTGTTCGCGATTGCGCGTTCTTGTCCTTGTGATTTATTTGTATGCGGCGTGAGTTTCATTTCCCAGCGCCTTTAAGTCTAGTCGGGTTCTGTTTCGGGTGGCGCTGGGTTGAAACATGCACACTGCGTGTGTGAGCGCACGGTAGGATGTTTTCATTTTATCGTGCGCTTGTGTCTCGCGTTCAGTCCTCTGTTGTTGTGTTTAGCACGTGGTGTGTGTGTTGTCACACACACCACGTGCTTGTGTTGTCATGTGAGCACACAGTTAATGAGTTCTCTCATTGGCTGTGTGTTCTAGTCTTTATGTGAGTGCGTGGCTTGTGTTGTCATGCACTCTCCTGTCTATTGTCTAGCCCCACCCTCCTTGTTAACCCATTATTAGTCTATTATGTTCACCTGTTTGTTTGTTAATCATGTCTGCTTTAAATTCTCCTCATGTCTGCTGTCCTGTGCCAGTTCGTCGTTGATTATACTCCTGTCTAGTCCTGTCCAGCCCTTCTCTATCCCTGCCAGCCCAGTCAAGTTTGTTTTTGATTGTTTATTTGTTTTGTTAATGTTTTCCCCCTCGGGTAGTTTATTTTGCTATTTTATTTTATTTCTATTATTAATAAATACCCATTTTGTTGCAATTGAGTCCTCGCTCTCCTTTCCCCAACCTCAAACCGTGACAATATTATGTTCTCTTCGAACCTCATGGGGAGACAACACCCCATGACAGTTTTTGCACTTTTATTTCGGAGTGGAGATTGCATTAAAAAAATTATAATAAACAATTTTCAAAGCTTACTACTGTAAGAAAATATCAGCATTTGGTACATACTTTCAGTATTACCTTTGCTTGAAATGACTCGATCTAATCCTGTTTATATGAAATAAGCCTGCTTCCCAGCAGGTTTGAGCTTCCAGACCTGTTATGACAACAACTCTCGGATGAGTTTTGAAGAATGAACAAATCGAATGGATCGATCTTAGATTGTGTGAAATCGGCAATAACCAAATCCAATGTACTGTAAATGAGTAATCCACATACAAAGAACGGAACGCTGAAAAAAAAGGGTTTGGAGGGAGATTGTCAAAACTGACAGTTGGAGGGGCGTGGTTAAGTATGTTAACCAATACCTCAGAAACCAATACCTGTTTTCTTAATGATATGCACAGGTAAATTGTTCACAACAAAACAATGTGCAATGTAATAGCAATGTGAGCTGCTGATTGAAGGATTCCATGCATACTTTAACTTTGTTAATTGCGGCAATTATGTTTCATTTCAGTGTTCCCATTCCTGGCCTGTTTGAATAGTTTTCATTTTGATTGTAATAAATATTCTAATGCAATTGGATCTGCTTCTTGCCTTTGCCTCACTTCATCGTTAAAATTACACAAATATTAATAAAGCAAAAAACATAATAAAATCAGAAGATAGTTAGATAAAATATTTTTAAAAAGTGTCAAATTCTTGGATACTCTCTGTGCTCTCGTTCTCCTAGATCTGTGATCTCTTTTTGCTCCCATCTTTCATAAATAGAGACCTTGACAGGCCTTACATTACTGGCTGACAGCAAAAAAATAACCCAGGAAGCACATACCTATTTCATACGTTTATCACTGACATAACACTGTCAGCTGCCTTTCTGCACACATCAGCTAAACTCACTCTCAAAAAAAACAATTTGTGACATCTGTAAAACCACAGTCGTCAGAAAATAATACGGCTGTCGTGTCCTCTCATACCCATAACTCATTTTACTGTATTTTAGCTCTTCAGAATGAGCCGACGCTGCAGCAGTGTGAATGTAGCCGCTGACCGTTCGCATATAATCTTCTGAAGGTCAGGCTCTTTGGAATTAGGACAGTCTCATAGGGCAAGTTTTAATACAATATCTGAACGCTGTAGCTGTTACGTCTGACCCTGCTGGAGCCCAGGCTGTATTTATCATTCAGCAGCAGCAGCGCTCAGATTATCCGGCTGAGCATGCATGTGTTTGACTGTTAATCGCTGGCCTATGGGCCTTTAATGCAAGGATAAACCCAGTGTCTCCAACCATTATCATCCACCTCCATCAACTAGATCACACTGCAGGAAGACTTTTCTCTTTCTTTACTCTATCTTCACCTTCTTGTGAAAGGAGCTGTGCTTAGGTTGTGATTGTATCTGGTCTGAGGTAAAGTTCTCCTCATTGACTGCGTGTGATAAACTGTTTGGGGTTTTGTATTGCTGGTGGCAATTGGAGGTTAACACATTCTCTCTGAAGAAATCTCAGTGGTATATCTTTACAAGAGGCACTCTAGGACATACCTGTCAACCCTCTCGTTTTTCCTGGGATTCTCCCGTATTTTACAGTTCTATCCTGCTATTATCCCATAAAGTTATTTTCCTTTTATTCTCCCGTATTTCCAATCCTTCTATGAAGGGTGGCAATAATATACGCAACCCACACTGTCGAACCACCAGGGCATGCCCCCCACTCTAAAATGTGACTTCCGTGCTTTAGTTTTATTTAGGCATGATAACACTTTGAAATGAATATAAAAACAGTGCGATTCTCTTCCTTTTCATTACAGGTGCCGTCGCTCTTCCTATGTAATCCTCAAAACAGTCATATAGCGGTGCATGAGCTGACGCGTTCCATAGTGATAAATAGATGCTGTTCCCCAAACTGATTCTGTACACACGTTTTGAAGCGGGCGAAAGTGGATACTGGGTTTTGGGTGCGTGTTTGAACAGACATACACATAATAACATCTAAAGATGTCGATCTTGATGGGGGGGGTTTCAAACACAGCTAATTTTGTCCTAAATGAGCATAAAAAGTTAGAAAAGCAATTGAATGCTTTCTTTATAACGTTAGATGTCTGCATTTTTAAAGTGACACCTCTGTTATTTAATGAAATCAAACAAAAAATCTAAATAAATGAGAGATTCATTTGCTGCTCTTTAATCAGAATGTGTAAGTTACACAGTGAAGAAAAGATTAATGAGATTTTATACCTTGATTTTTCTTCTGTATCATAGCTATTCATTTTAATAAGCTAAATTGTTTACTAATTTATTTGCTAATGTATAGGCCTACTATTTATTTTTCTTTTGTAAATAACAATAATAAAACATATTACTGACCGTTTAACTGTTTATTTACAATCAAACAGCTCCAGATGAACATATTTAGTAATTTGATGATTTTTAAGGTGCGAGGGGGTGGGGGGTTATGATGGGCATATCCCTTCTTTTCACATCCCAATGTTGACAGGTATCCTCTAGGATAAGCCTCCTATAAAATAACTGGAGTCACGGCACAGTATCACAAATGCATCCTATGCTCGAAAATACATCCCATTTCAAACGTTAATTACCTAGCCTTTACTTCCCATTTACTGTACGTGCTAGTCAAAATCTCCAATCCAGAAATGGCATAAGTAATTATTACATGGCTGTCTGGAATACTCAATTCTGGTTCTCTATTTGATTGGTCAGTCATAACATTACAAGGAAAGTTATATTGAGATAACAACTGCTAAATAACGCATGCTTATCCTGGAACTTTGAATCATCTTGACCCTCAGGGAATATGTTGATCTCCATATACTTACATCCACATTCATGTACATCTGCTTGTCTGTCACACCACGATCTTGTGAATGAATATGTAGGTTAGTTAGTATGCTTTATTCAGCAGGTTTCACTTTTATAAGTTTTGTGTTTATGACTGTTTGACACCATCTTGTGACTGAATAATGTACAAGTTATTGTATATTCCATCAGCTATTTTAGTTTCTGTCAGCTTCGTACTTAATTAAAGAGTTAGTAAACTGTTATGGTTCAAAGTTTTGTATCTTATGTTTATGTTTTGTGGCAAGTAGCCATGTGAAATCAGTATAAAGTACACCCAGGATAGTTGTTTTAGCAGAATAATGCCCTTCGACCAAATAAAACAGCCCTCCACTTCACGTTGGGTTGCCGTTAGCCTGTCCAGATTAATTCTGCAATAACACACTTCCTTGATGTACTGTATCCCTAAGTTATTAAAAAAGCATAATACTCTGATTCATATTATTATTATTATTATTATTATTATAACAAAACCTGCATAAATCAATATTTTATTTACAAATTGACAGGTCAACATCTGAGAACAGGATATAGCATGAATATTAGCATGATTAATAAATTATAAATACTGCATTGTAAAAATATGTAAAGCAAGGTGGCGTGGTGGTGCAGTAGGTAGTGTTGTCGCCTCACAGCAAGAAGGTCGCTGGTTCAAGCCTCAGCTGGGTCAGTTGGCGTTTCTATGTGGGGTTTGCATGTTCACCCCGTGTTTGTGTGGGTTTCCACTGGGTGTTCCGGTTTGCCCCACAAGTCCAAAGACATGAACTGCAGGTAAATTGGGTAAGCTAAATTGTAGTAGGTATGTATGGGTTTTTCCCAGTGATGGGTTGCAGCTGGCAGGGCATCCGCTGCGTAAAACATGTGCTGGATAAGTTGGTGGTTTATTCAAATGTGGAGACCCCTGATTAAAAAAGGGACTTAGCTGAAAAGAAAATGAATGAATGAAAGAAAAATAAAGCAAACCTACACTATTGACCTTATTGCTCAGTGCTGAAGTGCACTCGTTTTTGCGATTGTTTTAGAACTTCCGATTCAGTTGCCTATGGGAGAATGACTAGGAATAATAAACGGCAGAAAACGGTCAAACTACATGCTCTACAAATAAGAGTTTGCATGACTATATAGACAAAAAAGAATAATATAATTTGAAAATATCAGTTTGCAACATCGAGCAGCAAAATGAGCTGTTTTTAATGTCTAAACATGAATAGAAGTGAATGAGACCGGAAGTATTCATATGGCTGTGTCCAATCTTACGCAGAGAATAAGTTGAATAGTCACTTGCAAAATAAGGCACATAATACTATTTTTGCTGAAACATACCAATTGTAACGTTAAGTGCCACTGGAGATGCAGATAGTTTTCAAACCAAACAGGCACATTTATTGAACAATAGGCCGGATATGAGCAGATATGACTGCAGATGCAGGCAGATGAGATTGCGATGATGAGGACAAACACAGGAAATTGATACAAATGTCTCTTTTTACCAGAGTCTTTGATGTTGAGAAAGGTTTGCTTTCCTGGAGCTGGGAACAAACAACAGGTAAGCACACAGACTCGAGAGATGATGGAGCACCCTGTGGGAGAACACCGAGTACAAGACCCAGGTGAGAAGCACAGGAGTCAGAGATGCATAGACGAGACCAGACAGTGTGCAAGTGGGAACTGTCTGCTTACAAAGGAATGCAATTGGTGATTAGGATTATGCTGGCCAGGTGTGTGTGTGTGTGTGATTAGTATTTAGGTGTCTATGACCACTGAATGGCTCTTTCTCAATATGCATTCTTAAGGGATTTTGTGTTCTTGTGTTCTTGTGTAACGTCATCATTAACTGTCAAAGTTCAGCTACAAAACTCAAGACCGGAGGACACATGAAAGTTCCCGGTTGTGTTCTTGATATAGAGGATGCACCGATGCATACTTCAGCACCGTACTTGCTCTAGAAGTCCCAGAAGTCATTGCGACAGAATAACAAAGGTGGAAAGCGCAACATTTCATATAGACTTATCATTAAAGTTCAGAGATAGAACTTATTTACTTCAGAAGTTTCTCTAAATGAGACAGTAAAAGTTAACATTATCATGAAAATCTTCATAAAGGCATAAACGCATTAATCCTTTAACTACCTCACCAAGAAAAGCAATGTTTGGATTGTACTTCTTAACACACTCAATGCACATCCCATAATTTCTAAAATATCAAACTCTACCAATGGTTTATATGTCGGTTTATGGTAAAAGTACCGGAATTAATACATATACTACGAAAAAATCTGAAAATATGACATGTAAGAGCAATTTATTTTAAATAATAATCAAAAGAAAGCATTTCTGAATACTAAATCACATTTATTTTTTGAAATACACCAAAAAAAATCTGACTTTCATATAAGATGATTTTGGATTTATTGTTAAAAAAAAAAAAAAGGAAAAAAAAAGAAAGTGAAGTAGCACAACAGGATTATGTTTGTTTGATTTTCTTTGTAAACCAACAATGCTGTGTGTGTAAACCA
>CAIGQQ010038283.1:2953310-2963464 GCA_903798035.1 Danio albolineatus
ATTATTATTATTATTATTATTATTATTATTATTATTATTATTATTATCATTATTGCTGTTGTTGTTATTATTGACACATGAGTGCAGATACATGATCTGTAAGCCACAGCTATTCAAGCAATGGGGGTGGATGGATGGATGGATGGAAGGATGGATGGATGGATGGATGGATAGATACATTTCATGTGTTGAGTCGTCTATAAAAAAGGACCAAAGTTCATTTCGATTCCTATCCTTTGTGTGCTCCACTGTCAAACATTACAAGACAATAATAAATAACATATTTATAGAAGAAGAAAAAAATCACTTTGATATTGAACTTCATTATACTTCCTTTGGTATTTTCCTACAGAGACGGCAGTATGCAGCACGTCAAAGCCCCAATAATCCATGTAAACAAACAGAGAGAGAGAGAGAGAGAGAGAGAGAGAGAGAGAGAGAGAGAGAGATGTGAACCCAGCAACAACACAGCTACTCGGGTGAATGCCAATGTCTGCTCCTCTCCAACATCCATAAGAGTCATTATCTGAGCCAAGACAGAAGTTTAACTACAAAGACATGCACAGACACAAGCTTCTGTGTGCCAAACACAGCCTTTCCTGGCAAGCATAAACACACATGCACAACCACACAAAAAAAAAGGCCTCTAACATTAATAAAACAATCCAAGACGCATGCGCTGCTTAAAAATACACCACAGACATAAAAACAGCTGTGTTGGGTTTTAAAGAGCTGCATGAAACACACAGCTCTTGACTCCATCCATTGTGAACCGTATCTTGTTGTGTTTTGCTCTTCTATCTTTCTCAAAATGACAGCTCACAGACATGAAAGGGCCAGTCCCAATGCTACATCTTCCCACTTTCTTGCTCCCCTTCTTTCTGCTGGGTCTGGTTTCTAGAAGCATCTTTGAGTCTTCTGTTATCTGCTCTCTGAAACGTACTGCTGCACACTGGGGATTTGGCCTGGAGCCCCAAACATGAAAAAGAGAGGTTGTGGAGATGTGTAGCGGGGGGATGAGAGTTGGTGTATGCATGTGAGTGTTATTGGTAAGGAAAAAACAAAACTTAAATTATGTACCGCAAAATGTGCTCTGTCTCAGCACGACACCATGGAGAATGTCGGGTAAATGGCCAGTGAAGTGAAACGAAATCAAACCACAATGTCCTTCACATGCAACTGACCTTAGGGGACTAATAATATTACTGCAGTGTTTCTGCCATGTACAGTAATTCCATTTTAAATGCAAGCGTTTGTTTTGTTTTTTATTACATGAATTAGGGCGTACTCACAATATGTACAGTTGCCTTGAACCGGGCCGAAGCATGCTTGTACCCCCTCCCATCTCTCCCGACAGCCTGCACTCACATTGCATTCAGGCCTGAGCACGCTTACGTCATCGATGATGCGCTGTTCAGTTTAATGAGTGCTCTCGTTTAGCACAATGGAGATTTCTTTATATCGTTTGATATGCAGTGACACACAAGGAAATATTTCGCAGAACAGATCAGGCACTTTTGACACTCATAAACAATCATAAAGTCCTCGTGCTGCAGGGATTAGAAGGTTTGCTGAAGGTGCAGCTGTCGTGCAGTGAGGGGTTAGCGTCTTTAATGATCTACGATAGTTTGCGTTCATTAAACAGTAAGAATGATTCATAATTCCATATAAAACAGTCCCTTAAAAGTCACATTTCATCTTCAGTTTTAGTGAACCGCACTCCAACTGGGCACACCTCTTCCAACTGGGCCAGGGCCGGCAACTGAACCGCTCCTGAGCCTGATTCAGAGCACTCAGACTTCTCAAACAATCCAGGAAACGGGCCTGGGCATGTGTGACGAGGGGGGCGTGGCCGAGAGCAGTGGGAACGGGCGAGGCCAGCCACAGGTAAGAAACACCTGTGGCGCACAGCTGCCTCGAGTCCCATGGAAGGAGCTCTGGATTATAAAAGGAGGAATGAGGGCAGAGGACGACGAGAGAGGACCGGGCCCGGACATATTGTTTTACTTTTGCTTTCCGTTTGACGGCAGTCTCCGTGAGGAGCTGCCGTCCGTTTGTTTCATTTATATCATTAAATGTTATTTTTAAAATGCGTCGGTTCTCCGCCTCCTTCTTCCCGGCAGCCAGGTGGCCGCCAACTTCATTACAGCATGGTTCGGATAGCATAGTGTGAGTGCACCCTCAGACTTAGGCCCCATTTACACTAGTGCGTTTTCGTTTTAAAACGCATAAGTTTTGCTACGGTTATGCCATCCGTCCACACTACGCCGGAGTTTTCGAGCCACGAAAACGGAGCGTTTTGGAAACACTGGAGAGCCCGTTTTCATTCTAAAATGCTGCTGCTCCGTCTCAGTGTGGATATGAGAAAACGGAGACATTTGAAAACGGAGGTGTGGCTGCTGAGATTCGCTACGTGATTGGGGCTTTTGGGTCATTGCATATCCTTCCCTTATTCGTTAAGCGCACATGACTATTATGCCACCGGAAGACAGCAGACCAGCCTTCACTGTAAACACTGTATTTTCGATAGCCATAGATGTTTTATATTCATTTGTTACTTTAAGTAACAACTCAACCTCGTCGTCTGTCCACAAAAAGACCTCTCTTGCTTCCTTTGCCATCGCGTTCATCGTTCAACCAGCGTTTGTTGACTAACAATAACCAAATGCGGAGCGAGACACATGCTTCCTGTTTATACTTGAACGTGCATGCCCAGAGTGCACGAATGGTCACGTGATATACGTTTCTGGTGGAGTAGTGTGTACGGAGATCTGTTCAGAAACGCTGGGTGAAACGCTAGTGTGGACACGGATCGTTTTCATGCTAAAACGCAGATTTAAAACTAAAACGCACTAGTGTAAACGGGGCCTTAAATGTGCCATGTAATAAAACAATAAAAACTCTGTAATCTGAAGAAAAAGGCCCAGGATAGACCTTGACACCTTTTGACACCTTTTTCCTGAACTTCCCTTCTCCTCTGGTATTGATAATACTCAGGTGTGACTGGTAACAAGGTTTTGTTCACTATCTTTGATACAACAGATGAGTAAATCTTTCAGTCACTGGCTAACGTTGACAAAATAAACATCCATTGCTTTCATAGGGTATTTAAAGAGAAGGACGAAATGTCACAAGTCTGTATCCAGACCGGCCTGTAGTGAAGAGCTCTCAAACTCAACACTATATATAATTTAGACTTCCATCTATACTTTTAGATTTATCTTTGAGTGATTCATGTTGTGCATTTACTGCTGAATTGGCTTTTATTGTTTGATTCTGTAATTTGCATGATACACTTTAATCTGGGAAATAAATGTTAACCTTTTTTCATTAATTCTGGAGTTTCCTGAATTAATTGTATCTAATAGATTGAGTAGATTCTGTGCTATCATTATGATGTGACATGATTTTATCGATTTTCAAGGCGCATTTGACTGTGCGAAGCAGGAGGTGCTGGGGGTGGAGGTGGTGGTTCAGTTGTAACCATTTGATCACTGATATTAGCAAGTTGTATAGAAATTAATACATTTACTATTCTTTTAGCATGAGTGAGAAGGAGGCAACTGGACTACTTGTGTATTAGTTAACTGTACATCCTCTGACTAACTTCAGAGTGTCAAGATAATGTCTGTGAGAAGAAACGCAATCCCAAGGTGTGGAACTCTAAGCAGCGTTTGGTCTCTAATGAATGTACCATTAAGAATATCGGACCCAAGAAAATATCAAAATCTAAATTGTATCACTACTAAAAATGTGATCAGCCAAAATTATAAATGATAAATTAAAAAAATTGAGTTAGATTTAACTCGGAGCTGAAAACAAATATAAATAAATTCTAATAAATAAAACTCTTTTCAGAAGCGCTAAAAAGGCTTACACGCATTTAATTATCAACCATTAATCAGATTCCATCGTTGGGCTGATGGAATGAATGGAATCTTGCATATTTATTTGTATTGTTGCAAAAGAGATCTATTTTCTGAATTATCTACAGCAAATTCATTAGTGTTAAACTTTGAGTGTTGCGGTAATTCAGAGTAAATTTAGAAATTCTAGAGTTAGATAAAGATAAAATAACCTTCTCAGTGTTAGAAGCTGATTTGCCTCCTTGTCATACAGAGTTACATGTATCTAACGCTAATACAGTGTTGACTACTACATCTGGGAATTTATGCAGAAATATCCCTGGAGGATTTTTCCAGACGCCATTTTCTTCTGCCACGAGGAGCAATAAAAAGAAGCAACTAGTGAGTAAAAGTACTTAAAATGTTTGTATATCGACATTTGACATCCAAATCGTTATATATGTGTTAGTTTTAAATATCTCAGAAAAAAACTGAATTTTTCATATTTATTTTGTTCTGTACCAGCTATATTACATTAAAACTAAAGAAAATAAAGCAGTCTTAAAACTGCTCCTTTTTGTTAAAATATGAGAAAATACGGTTTGTGAATGTTTTGAATTGTTTTCCTTAAACATTCACGGGAATAGTTAATAAAGTGTTGCCGACATTAAACAATATATATTTTTATTTCCGTGCTGTGTTGAAAATTTGACCTAAGAGTGTTAACACATAACACTGAGAGGTGTTCATATGATCCTTTGTGGTGTTGACATTTTACACTATAAGAGTTTGCTAATTAACACTCTCTAAGTGTTGATAACTCTTTCAAAAGTGTTATTTTAATACTTTTATAGTGGTTCCCATATAACCTCTGAGGGAGTGTTTATTCGAAGGTAGGTAAATCTTCGATCTAAAATTTGCAGTGTATTTAAAAGCTCATAAGAACAACATTTATTTAAAATTTATTTACTCTAAATTTCTGTTATGATCATGTGCCATCGCTGACTAGAAGTATTACTTACTTACTTCCAGGGCCGTTTCAATCAAAGTTGATATTTACCTGCACCATGTTGATGCTTCATAACATCTAATTTTTACAAGGTGGGTCGATAGCCCAATGCTAAACCCCCAACCTGGAGGACCAGGACATACACACACACACTTCTGACTATTTAACTTACTCAATTCACCTAGTGCATGTCTTTGGACTGTGGGGAAACGGAAGCACCCGGAGGAATAGTATTTATTTGTAAATTTTATTTATAATTTTCATGTTTTTAATCAAGGGGCGCCACGGTGGCGTAGTGGTTAGCACGTTCGCCCTTACAGCAAGAAGGTCGCTGGTTCGAGTCCCGGCTGGGTCAGTTGGCATTTCTATTAGGAGTTTGCATGTTCTCCCTGTGGTTGCATGGGTTTTCTCCGGGTGCTCCGGTTTCCCCCACAAGTCCAAAGACATGTGGTATAGGTGAATTGGGTAGGCTAAACTGTCCGTGTAGTGTATGAGTGCGAATTTGTGTGTGTGTGGATGTTTCCCAGAGATGGGTTGCGGCTGGAAGGGCATCCGCTGCGTAAAAATATGCTGGATAAGTTGGCGGTTGATTCCGCTGTGGCGACCCCGGATTAATAAAGGGACTAAGCCGACAAGAAAATGAATGAATGAATGTTTTTAATCAATTGATGTGAATGATAACAACTTAAACTTGCTATTTATGAAGTTTTTTCAGAAATATTAATATTAATAATATATATTTTTTCAGGTTATTATTCTCTAAATAACAAGTTAGCATGACAAAACTATGCAAGTTGTAGGTTCAATTGGGCTGAGGACAAGGACAATGACAGCGTTTGCACATTTTTAAAAGGTTTATAATAAAGAACAAAAATCTGAGAACCAAATGAATGGCATATTCCTTTACAGAACAACAGACACAAATCAGTCCATTGTAGAAATTTCTTATGGAATAAAAGTTTATCCTACCAAGTTATGCGCATATCCAAATTGCGCATTCAAATAGGTGAATGGAAACATACAGTAGCTATTGTTGACTAGTCCTTGAATTTTTTAAAAATTAATTAGAGATTAGGTATCTAGTAGCTCTCCATGTGACATATACGCACTTACAACAGAAATTGTGCCATCCAGCTTCACAAAAAAACTACAGAAAAATTGTAGAATCGAAAAGTAATCAAAATCCACCCATGGAGACAATTGTGGTAAAAGACAACACTATTATTATTTAGCACAAGTCAAAGTTTTAGAGTTGGTTCGGATCAATAAGTATAAAGTTCATCAGTGACTTTATTTCAGTCCCTCAACAGGCTGAAATGTTGCTGTTTTTTACTAGTCAGTGTTGACTTCGTTCCACTGCTGATATTTCACCATGTACCATCAATTATTGGACAATAAAGTGAGGATTTTGTTTTCCCAACCATTGTGTTGTTGTTTTAGTTTGTCCCATTGCCATGTAATAAAACAAGCTATCCACTTAAACTTTAGCTTTAGACCGCAAGCCTAAAGCCATGGCAGTTGCACAAATGGGTGAGAGAGCACAGAAAGCTGGTTTGAAAACCAGTGTAGACAGCGAATAAAAGTATTCTGCAAATGATTGTGTGTTGAGCATTTACTGTTGGCATCTCTGAACAGAGAATGTTCAGAGTGACAAGAAAACCTTTAAGCTATATGGCAATGGACTGCAGAAAAAATGTGACTCAATGGTAAGTCTAATAATTGATTAAAGTCACAAGCGTGGTCAGTAGATTATGTTTCTGGTGTAGTACCGTACTTTATCTTAACGTTGTATTTTATGCAGAGGACAAGTTTAAATCCAAAGGGAGAAAAACAACCCTAGAAAAGCATTGTTGTTGTCAGCACCATCTTCCGTGCAGACATTAGCTGGCTGTAGGCTATCAATCATTGCATGTTCAGTGTAAAAGCACTGTTTGTCAGCAATTTCCCTCGCTTTATCATGTCATTCTCAGTGTGAAAAGGCCTTTTTAGTGCTTAAGATTTTGTAAATATAGTTCAGCACATCCCTATTCAGCACCACAGCATCCCTACCTGATACCATCTCGGTATCACACCAGTCTATTTTTATTTTATTTTAGCATTGTAGCACCACTGAGAAACTGCTATCCTACGGGATGCACAAACACTGATATGAATCAGCGGATGGAGGATCTTCGTTTCCGTCTAGGTGAAGAATTAGACGGCATCTTTTCCCGAAGCAGCTTCCACAGCATCAGAGCCAAACAGTGGCACCACACATCCCAAACACAGACTCGATAAACTGATTACAGGAAGACAGAGACAGAAGCCCGACGTCACAGGCTCATTCAATTAGTGCTGGAACTGATGTGTAGTATCTGTTCCGCCCAGTCCTCCTGACACTTTGATTAATTCTCTGTCGCTGTGGAAAGATACATAAAAGCTAATTCTTTATTTTAATTCAGCTAAATTGAATGGCTGATAAACAGCACTCATTCTGAAATCGACAACTGACAATCAGCTCTTTACACAGCCTGTCATAGATCCCTCGGGTCTAAAAGAGAATTTAAAATATTAGCTATTATATAATTGCTGTGAAATGAGTTAGTCAGAATGGATGTTGGTAGTCATCATTGTATCAGTCGCAGACATGCTACTGTATGGAGGAACTTTGCATTACAAAGCAAATCTTCATTTGAAGATCAAAGAGAACATACTGTATCTTCAAAATGGATGTAGACTTATGAATACTGTGCAGAATGGCTGCCGTCGCGTCATCCAGGTGGATGCTGCACACTGGTGGTGGATGAGGAGATCCCCCCATTGTGTAAAGTGCTTTGAGTGCCCAGAAAAGTGCTATATAAATGTAAGGAATTATTATTGTTATTAGAAGACAAAAATAATACAAATGAAACACTAAGGGCTCTATTTTAGTGATCTAAGCACAAAGTCTAAAGCGCATGGCACAAAAGCATTATGGGCATGTCCGAATTCACTTTTGTTATTTTAAGGATGGAAAAATACGATTTATTTCATGGCGCATGGTCTAATAGGTTTGTGCTTATTGACTGTGATTGTTGTGCTCTTTATGGGTGTGTTTTGAGCATAACATGCATTAAAGCAATCAGTGTCATATCTCTTTTTCCTTTTAAGTGTCAGTTGCATCATGCCATTGGCGTACATGGCGGACTCTGTAAGAGGAAAAACTGAATGCTTCACTACCGAGAAAACAGTTAAACAGACCATCTGCAGCGAGGATAAAGAACAAGCCTCCTACATTCCCCAACTTTACTTTCTCTTTACTTTACTTTTACTCTACTTTACTCATTTACTTTCGTGAATAATGAAACGGTGGAAACTCACTCCACTGAAGACATCCATTACCCTGCATATTTAATTTAATTTAATTTGTTAAGTAATATTTCTAAATTCAGTCCTAATATCCAGCAAACGAATAAATGAACAATAATAATGAAGTGTGGTCAAAGCTACTGAGCTGAACATATGTCCTATTCGTATGCACCATATTGTGATGCATACATCTCCCAAACCCGACAGACAGACAAATCTAAACTTGTTTTTATTAAAATAAATATAAATATGCATATATTAAATACTACTACTAATAATAATATTATACTAAAACAAAATGTCATGAATACTGTTGTGCTGGTCTGAAAATAGCAACAAATCATGCCATTCACGTTGTGCACCTTATTGCCCTGGGTATATGATAGGGCCCTAAACATTTGAATATTATTGATCATAATGATAAATAAAAAAAAAAGGAAAAAAAAAGAAGAAATTAATAATAAATAACATTTAAATGTACCACATACATACAAACAGGGCTTGAACACGGCGGATCCGGCATCTCTGAAATCTGATCCGGCACCTCATTTTAATGATCCCCCTCCTCAACCGCCCTCCTCCCCATCCGCTGTTCACTTTCACTTTCCTCCGCGACTCCCCAACCCTCTTCACTTTCGTCCGTGACACCCAGACCCCCTGCCTTGCTTTTCACTTTCATCTGCGACATCTCACCATCCACGGGTAACATGCCAGATCTGTTACTCCGATCTTTTCTGGGACCTCGCAATTCACAAATTAAGTAAAAAAAACTGTCTTTATTACAAATTATCTTTATCTCAAGCATGCTGACATCCCTAAATCATCATGTTCAGCCAATGAGTACTATATATTGTAAATAGTTCTCATTGTTTTGTTCTGGTGTTCATAGCCCTCTCATCTAAAAAAAAAAATGTCTTTCCAAAATGATCACACTTCCGAAATGATCATTTCTGCAAAGTTAGTTAGAAAACCACAGGCAAATATCAATGCCACAGATGATTTTATCAGTTCAAAAGCCCATTCTCTAAAGTGAATGTGTGCCAATAGTGGGTCTCATGTATTTTGAGTCAGTAATGTATACAGACAGTTAATAACTTTTTTAAAAGAGCTCCGTGAGTCATAGGGCTACATTATTATACATGGTCTGTGACAGACAAACCCAGCCATCATTCAATACACAGCAGTTCTTCCATAAACTTTTCAAAATAAAGATTACACTATTTTGAATAAGCCTTGTCAGAAAAATCTGGACTTTTCTAGAACTTCTATGTTAAGCTGCTTTGACACAATCTACATTGTAAAAGCGCTATAGAAATAAACATGAAATTGAAATAACTATAAGGCTGACCTTGTGCGCATGGGCTTTTCACCTGGTCAGGCAAATCAGCCCTTTTATTCAAAGTCTTAACACTAAATTTGATTAAATTACTTTGAAAAAAGACGTCAATTCAAAGTGTAAATCCAAACGCGAATAAAGATCATTTATGATCAGCACAAGTGTCACAAGTTTCCGCACACAACTTGCCAGCTTTTTGATCATATTTTAAATGTGTGTATCTAAATGTATTTATTCACTAAAAAATATATGACTGCCTAAACTGAATCAGATCAACCTTAAAAGTCGTTTTAGCTTACATTTCATTAAACTGATTTAATTTTAATAACCAGATGCATGTATACTGACTTTTTGATCATGTAATGAAGTGTATATAAAATACTACCGACTACTATATATTAGCATATAGATTAAGACTGAAATTCAATGAAAGGGAAACCTCTCACCTCTGAACATGTTAAGATTTTTCAAAATGGCCTTCCCATAATAAATAATTTTTGAAAGACAACAGCCATGGTATTTTGAACATGATGTGGGATTACTCTTATGCTTGCACAAAATAAATAAATAAATAAATAAATAAATAAACGAACGAACGAACGAACGAACGAACGAACGAACGAACGAACGAACGAAC